>BPLQ01013136.1:0-173193 GCA_021605075.1 Caerostris darwini
GCTTTTTTGAAGATCATTATGTATATACTAATGTTAAAATGTCATTATCCCTATGCAGTAATATATTTTGTACCTACTTTAAGGGATCTGCATATCCTATTCTTATATTTTCAAAGATTGAAATATATGATGTTGTTTAATAATTCATTTTTTAAGTATGGGTTACAGAAATGATTAATCTGAGAAAAACCTCTCTAAATTTCAAATAATCAATTCTAAAATACAACTCTGTGAATTGCTTTTCTTTTTATGAATGCTTGCATTTTGTAGAAATTAAAATTTTATTTAAAATAATAACATATCAAGTATAATTTAAATATAAATATATATAACTTTAAATATAAACGCTTTTTTATAACAACAGCTTTTGTTAGTAAAATATTTTCATGCTCTATTAATTTTATCTATTTTTTCCACATTAATATACATCTTATTTATATTTTTCCTAAACCTATTTTTTATACCTATTATGTATTAGTAATATAATTAATATATATATTTATAATTATATATATATATATGTTTATGTTTATCTAAATACATATAAATTGTAATTTTATTAAAAAATATATTTGCTTTGTTCTATATTTTATTTTTCAGTGATTTGAGACTGCTAGCTGTTTATGCCAACACACTCATCTTTGTAATTGTAGGAATTTTAATTACTGTTCATCTTTCTACAGGCTATGAGGCCAAAGATACCTTACTCGTTTTTGTTACTTACATTTTTCTCACATTTTTAAGGTAAGCTTTGTTATGTTAATACATATATTACGATATGGTCAAAATCTGTAAAAAGGAAAAAATACAAAATAGAAAAATAAAATAATCATAATAATAATAAAAAAGGCCATATATGCAAAATGTAAGTATGCAAATGTAAGTATGCTGATAAATTGTGATATCTTTTTTTTTTTAAGGATTTATGATATTATTTTTCAAAATTAAAAACAATTAACTGAAGCTTTTTAAGCAAAAAATGCCACAAAAACAAGTATAAAGAGAAAGAAAACCAAAATGACAATTTTTACAAATTTCTTTTATAAAAACAAAAAACAATTAATTTTTGGGAGAACTCTTTGCTCTAGGTTCAATATGAATGGCATTGATTTCAATAAATTATGCATAGAAAATGACATTTTCTGACATTACTTCGAAACATTTGTCAAGTCATTCTTATTTTTAGTGTCTTATTTCCAAATTTATTTTACCATATAGTTTCACAATTGCTCAGTGAGTTTAGCATCTGATGATTAGAGTTTTTTTTCACATGCTGTAGAGCTGTTCTGTGTGTTTTAGAACATTTTCTTGTTGAAAAATGCATTATTTCTGAAGTCTAACTATAAGGCCTTTGATGTTGATTGCCTTTAAAAACATTACAATAGCTATACTTTGTGAATTCATAATTCTTTAAATGATTACTTAATTAGTTATCCAAATTTCTGACATGAATCGCAAAAATAAAATTGAACCACCTCCTTGTTCTAAAGTTTAATTCAAGCTATGTATTTGGTTCTTTCCAGGTTTTTTTAAATGTCCATCTGAAGCATTAATGTTGAAAGATGTTTTTGGATAATATTAGTTGAACTTACTATTATCCAAAAATTCTAAAGCTTTTTTCTTTTCCTTTGCAAACCCAAACCTTATCTTTTCTGATAATTTTTTTTAATCTTAAATTGCATTTACACTAGCACACAAACTTAAAATGTGTTTGATTTATCAGCATTCAGGGGCGAAGAATTACCACTCAGCCAGGCTTTCATTTGTGATTAGGCATCAAGGGATTTATCACCTGTTGAAAAACGGCTGAATGTTTATTAGGTGGGGTAATGTAATAATATTTGTTATTCAAGATCAAACTATAATACACGGGAACACTTGAATGTTTCCACAATGTTTTAAATATTGTCACTACTTTTTTTTTTATATTGGCATCCCATCTAACCTGAGGATCGTATAACTTACTGAAATAGCTTTATAGCATATCAATTTTAGAACACTGTACTTTCCTCACAATAATTCTATTTTCTCTTTTTAGAAATATCTATTGTCTTTTAGTTCTTGCATTGCTTTAACTATTGCTACCAACCTGAAAATATTCAATAATTTTTAAATTATTGGAAGACTTCTTTTGATAATTTTAGCTATTTAATGGTGAAACTTGCTCTCCCTATACAATTTTATTATAACATCTTACAAGTTTGTAAAATTACTTTTTAATGAACAAATAGTAAATTATAAAAAATATATTTTATTCTGAAATGTTTGAAAAATATTCCTTTTGAACTTGTTATATTTAAAAATATATAGATCCTTTAAAACTTGTTATTAAAAGATAAAAGAATACAAAGAACTGCCTTAAGTCTTTTTGACAACCTTTTAAATTCTATGATATTAACCTCTTCTGGTATATTTGAGAAAGTTAGAATGATTAATATGTAATTAAGATTCTCTTTAACGGTAAATTGTTATATTTTGTTTTTAAGTGAAAATTCTAATTGTTATGACAGAGTTATGAGTTCAAATATATTTATTATTGTGATGAAATATATATATTGCTTAAATTCAATAAACTATAAGAAGTTTCATTGAATTGATACTTTTATAATAGCAGCAATTTAAAAACTGGTATTTTTTAAAAGATATTTTGCAATTAGCATGTATCACATTGTATCATTAAATTTTATTTATCTCATCATATGTAATTATAACTCTGTCATCAGTATAAACTATGTTGTATTGCCCTTTTCACTTTAATAAACAAAAATTGACAAAATTTTCTTTAGAATATACGGTTTAATTGTTTGAAAATGAAAGCTGTAATAGAGGCATGTTTTATATGATGTTAATGGATCTAGTTAAAACCTGTATTGGTAAAAATTAAGTTTGAATGTGCATTTATCTGAAGATTATAAATAAAACTAGAGAATAATAAATAATCAGTGAGAGAAAGAAATATTCTATTCTTTTAAAAATAAAGTGCAGAATTTATGGAAGTTGCAGATGACTAACAGTAAATAGATTTACACATGTCAAGAGGGAATGAATATTATACAGCAATGTGTACAAGCAGAGGAACCAGTAATAAAGTAGCAAGTAATTAAAAATGCATTCTGAAAAATTATTTGTATTTCTATAAAATATAACCAGTAAACAATTTTTTCATTTTTATCTTAACTCTTTCATGCATATTTCTTCTCTCTGACTTATACAATTTTCAGGGAGTCATGTGTTAATTTTTAAAATTACTTTTGGTGTCAGAAACGCTCTTATCATAATCATTAATCCCAATTGATATCGTTATTAATAAGAGATATGCCAAAGAAAATAGATGAGCAGGCATAAATCATTTATGGATTATAGACGTTTTGTATTTATAGCCAAAAATTACAAATTTGGATTATAGATAAAAAGTGTTTTTTGGGACATTGCAATTTAGGATCTCATGTTATTGCTGAATTTATCATTTAACAATAAGCTGCTGTATGGAGTTTTTATAAAAGATTTTAAATACAATTTCATGGGGGAAAAAATAAGATTATATGAAACATATCATACACATATTTATTATTAAGTAAAATTTATAAAATAAGTTTTCAAATTTAATAAGCAAAGTGCTTATACATTTATTTTGTAAATTTAAATAGTTTCTGTAAAAAAATGTTGGGATTTTTGCAAACTTCCTTATGCGACTAAAGCAAGTCTAATATTTTGGTGCCAAAAATTATATTTCCTTTTAATTTGTAGAGGAATCATGATAGCAATATTTTATCCTATTCTTAAACGTACTGGTTATGGACTTACTTGGAAAGAAAGTATTATACTATCTTGGGGAGGACTACGTGGAGCTGTTGGTCTGGCTTTAGCTTTGATGTTTGCTTTGAATCCCAAAGTTGATAAATCTGAAACTGCCAACAAGGTCAAAAAAAATTTTTCAAATTTTTAAATGGAATTGAAAGTTTAATGTTGCTAGTGTAGTTAATTTTCTGTATTTCTTTATTATTACTTTCCTTATTATAAAAAAGATGTCGAGATAATTGCCAAGAAGTCCTGTCATGTAAGGGACACTATAAGTAAAGAATGTTCATTAATACTAGTTATTTTGTGGTATGCGTTGGTCATTTATTGTGAAATAAGTAATAATAAAGAAGTACCACGATTTTAAAGGAATTTTCATTTAATTAATTTACTTATTTATTGTATGAATCATATATAAGAAAAAAACATTTTAAAATTATTTTAAGTAATTTCCTTAATTATAATGCGCAAAATTTTAATTTTGTGTTGCTCATGCTATTATAGGATTAGATGTAATGAAAAAATTCTTAAGTATTGATTGAGAATGTTTATTGGTACGTCTGTCAAAAAAGTTAAAAATTAAAAATATTTTAAATATTTCATTAAATTCATCTAATAATATCAGAAATAACTTCAGTTCATTCAGCTTCAATATTGTTTTTGTATGTTATTAATATTTTTTGTCTGTTATGGAATATTAATTTTTTTTTATTCTAAAGAAATTTTTGTAGTTTTGCTATATTATTAAAAATATACAGCTCTTTAATATTTTAAAATGATATAAAATTTTAAACCCTTAGAATCCCTTAATTTTTTAAGTTTTTTATTATTATATTATTAACAACTTTCCTTTCTTAAAAACCTATACTATTTCAAGTTATTTTTTACTTATTCTGCCTGTTCTTATAGGTCTTGGTTCAAGTTGCAGGAGTAATTATACTTACATTGATTATAAATGCAAATACCATAAAGCTTGTGATGAAATTAATAAGTATGTACAAACATGTCATAGTTAATTAAAGGCTTTGAATATTACCAAGATGATAAAATTTTAATTAAAATGGTCCCGGATTGTACTTTTATTTCAAACAAAAAGGGGGAAATCAATACCAGTTTTCTTATAACATAGCATTACATGGAAATCTGTTTTATAACGATAGTTATGCTGTTAATTAAGTATTAACAGCAACTTTTTAGAAGAACATTCTAAAGCTAGAACATTCTAAATTTATTGATTTAACATAAATATACATTTTAATTTTGTTCCCAGAAGATATAAATTTTTCCAGTTAATTGTCATATTTATTTAAAAGTTTATTACTAAAATTTTTATAAAATTAACCTTTTAATTAAGACTATTCTCCACTAAATATGTTTAATATTAGCATTCTGTTATACTTGAGAACAATCTAAGTTGACTGCATTATATGTTATAATAATGATGCTTAGTTGTTCAGACTATTCGGGTTTATGGTAAATAAATATATATATTATTCAACTATTTATTATGAATTTAATTAATTTTCTAGCTCTCATTTCCTTATATTTAAAAAAAAATTCCTTACATTAAAGCAAAGGATGAAAATGAATAGTGTTATGTAGGGGCTGTCTATTATATTTGAAATAGTAACCCTAAATGCTGGATTTGTGTTGGGTGTCAGAACTGAGGTAGGTTGAATTAAATCCTGATAATGCTAAACCAAAGACTTTAATTTTTATGCAAAGGATATACTCAGTTGTTATAACAAGCTGTCTTTTTGTGTATAATGGGTAATGCTGAATTTGTTATACGTCTGCTGTGTCAAATAATCCAGGCATTGAAAACAATTTATTATTTGTTTTCTATAAGATTGGAAATATTTATAATGCTCAATTTATGCTCTTTATTTATTTATTTTTTAATAATTTTTTGCTTAAAAAAATATCAATAAATGTATTTCTGAATATTTCATCAATTTTTTTTCAGGATTTAAAGATATAACTCTTGTGCATCGTTTATCAATGGGAAATGCAATAGCCTGTGTGACCGAAATCCGAGAAAAATCTCTACGGATATGTAAAAGTGATTGGAAATACAGAAGAGCTGATTGGATTTGGTTGCTGCAAAAAACAAAAATAATTGATCCTTACAAAGGAGGCTTGTATGTGAGTGATTATTGTGCTTAATTCCCATAATTATGCATTATGATACATATGCACATGTGTGTGTGTTGAAATCTCAGTTTTTAGTTTAGAATTTCTGAGATACCTATATCTCTTTGTAATCTTAACTGTTAGAGAGTATCTAACAGAGAGTATCTTTCTTCTTTTATACTTGGATCATAAAATCTAATCTAAAAATTTTCAATTAAAAATTAATTTGCCAATTTAAAAATTAATATAAAAAGTTGTCAATTTAAAAATTAATGTTTTTGTTATTGAAATATCTTTTTATGTACCGATATGAATTAATCAAATTTAATGGCATTTCAACAGAATGAATGGATTTTTTCTTTAACATTATTTTAATTTATTAGATTTTAAAATTTTGTTTGTAAAATGGCAAAATTATATTTAAATAAATTCTTTTATGTGTTATGTTCAAAACAAAGTTTCTACACAGTCTTTTTATTTGAATATTTTTTTTATCAATTTAGAACTTCTAATCTTATCTAAACTTTAAAAAAAAGATCAATTAATTCTTTCTCATGAACAGCAATGTACTATTGTTGTATGATCACAAGTTTGGCCTAAATTCTAGCCATTTGTATCAACCAAGCATTTGGAAAAGGCACAATTAGTTTAAAGTCTCCTTCACACCAAAGCGTAACATGACAAAGCATCAACAGAGAACAAAGTTTTTCGACCCATTTACACCTATATGACAGAAATCGCTCTCTGTGCCGTGTGGAGTTCCAGTTTTTTCCTTATTGGCTCAATCCAAGTCAAATACATCAAACATTTTACAATTTTAAAGTTGGCCAACTTTGAGCAATTATTTTTGGTGTGTCACATTAAGGTTTGGGTTGGTCAATGCATTATGCCCTGATGTGAAGGAGGCATAAAATGTTTTAGCATAGCCAAATTAATCTCCAGGATTCTCCAAGAAATGGCCAGCTTATTGACAATGGTCAGCTTTGTGTGCCTCGTGATAAAGTTCATCCATACCTGACATCATGTAAACTGATTGAAAAGTTTGGTGTTAATTGCACAGCCCTTTTCCATCACTTGAAAAAGATGGGAAAAGTCAATAAACTAACATGGTTCTCCCATTAACTAGCTTATGTTAATTGTCATCCATGTGACTTCTGCCCAAGAACTGTCGCTTTGATTGGGTGAACAAAAGGGTCAATGTAGAATAGAAGTGGTGTTTGTATTTAAATATGACAAGCACAAAAAGATGGACAGACAAATACAATACCTCAGGAATCTCAAAAAAAAAAAAAAAAAAAAAAAAAAGCATGTGAAGCACATGATTCACTGGAAATATTAGAGCATTATTTATCCATCACTAAATATTTATCAACAGTTACAATGGGTGGTAGACACATTGCAGAAAAATGACTAAAATTGACTGATATGTTTGTTCATGGCAATATCTTACTACATGTTACTAATCTCATCTGTGAAAAACTTCTGGAGCTGGAATAGAAAGTTCTCCCTTCCCAACCACCAACTGTTTACTAATATTCATAATTACCATATATTTACACGACTTGGCATCAATAGACTACTACTTATTCAGAGCACTATGAAATTTCTTAAATGGCAATTGATCCAAAATTGAAATACTGCAATTGAAGATTTCTTTGAAAGCAAAAGTATACAGGATTTACCTGTCATTTGAAGCATGTGTTCGAAAATAATGGCGATTACATTGATTATTGATATGTAACAGTTTTATTTCATTGCTAATAAAAATTGTGCAAGAACTTTGTTTTTACCCAATATTAAGAAATTTTTAGTTATTAAAATAAAATAAATAGAATACATACTTTTGAATTTCTTTATATTTATAAATAATAATATTGTTTGAAAATTAATATTTTTTAAATATTATTTATAGCCTAGCATGTATAAAATTTTAAATGTATGATTTATAGATTATAGAATTTCAGAGAGAAAACTTTTTTTTGTCAGAAATGAATAAATTTGAACTAAGAAATTATCTTCTTGAATTATTTAATATTCAATCATGACTGTATGATCTTGGTATCAACAATGATTTTTTTATTATTATTCAATCAGATTGAAACCTTTTTTATATTGGGTTGGGGTTACTAAAATTTTATTGTGCTGAACATAATAGCACTATTTTAAAATTCTATTAAGTAATGATTATTAACTTTGAATCAACTATTTTGATTCAATGAATCAAATCTTAGTAAATATACTTTTTTTTTTAGAAATAACAATTAAAATTGTAAGATTAGAATTAAGAAAAATTATGAGAAAAAAAGCATTTAATTTGTTATCTACCTTTATATTCACTTAAAAGAGAACTAATTTTTAAAAAAATAAGAGATAAAAATTTTTAAATAAATACAAAACTATTAACGAAAATAAACAAAGAATTATATTTTTTTATGCATCAGATTATATAAAATGTTTAATATAAATATTCTTTTCAATATTATTTTGACTCCTAGCTAATAGCTTTATCGTAAAAGTAAAAATATTTTCTAAACAATTGAATTTATATCTAGATGTACAAGAAAAAAAAATGACTAGGTAAATTACATATCTGATTCACAGAGTATTTGTAGTAATTTAGCAGTCATCATGTCTACTGAATGTTTACCTAATTATTTTTTAATTGAGATCCTAATTCAAAAATAATTTGAAGTATGAAATTTATTATAACTATATTATATATGAAATTATTATAATGATTATAATAATCCTGATAAAATTTGGAAGAAATTATCAGAGTAATGTAAAAGCAATTAAATAAAGTGTGGAATTAGAAATAGTAAGAGAAAGAAACAAATTTCAAATAGTCCTAGTAACCAGAGATTTATTATCATTATTTCTAGTTATCAAGTTTTAATATTTTATCTTCTAACTTTACTTCTAAATCTTTCTAAAAGATAAGTAAACATTAATTTCAATTGTATTGTTTTAATTTTATATTGATAATTTATATTATTTAAATATACTTTTATTTATTGTTATAAATATTTCTATATTATTACAATTATTTGTAGGGAGATGATCCAAAAATGGGTAGCCTTTTCATTCCTTATGGAACCTGTGATGATTGCATGTCTTCTCTTTTACCATATTCTCCCTCTATGGAAGAAATGAACGATTTAAATGAAGCTGCTCGAAAAAAAATTTTAAGGGCTATGAAGGTATTCATAGCAATTTTTTATAAATATGAATGTAATATAATTTTAAAAATCTATTGATAATTTTGTAATCATTTTAGGGTTTCTTTTGGAAACAGTTCCGAAATGGGTTGATTCAAAGAAGAACTTTAAAATTTCTTTCTGTTGCAGTGGATAATGCATCTGATATTCAATATAAGTAAGTTTATTTATTACCATCCCTTTTAGAGGATAAACATTCACTTTTCTTGAAAAAGGATGCCGACTGTATGAGTCTTGTTATAAATGTAAACAAAAAATTATATGTAGGGTTCAAAGAGACATTGATGAGACACAACCTTCTTTGAAAGTTTGCTCTCACTGTTTTCAATTTGTAAATTTTTTTTTTTTTTACCTTGGATCTTTTACTGACACAGATAACAATGATTCAAAATTGGATTACTTCAGATTGCAGGGATTTGTATGACTTAAAAGCAGGAAGGAGTTGAAATCTCACTTTCTTAATAGAAAAACCAAACTTGTTACTTATAAGTCTTCTATATTAACAGAAATTAGAAAGTTGTTTCTAAAAAAAGAATTGTTTCTGAAGAAACAGAACTTTCTTCAGAAACATTATTCTTCACAAAATAGTGAAGAAATTTAAAAGAAAGGTTTTGAGAAGTGTGTGAACAATCAATAGTTTAGAAGAAGCAACTTACATATTTTAAAGAATGAGTTGTTATTAAATGCATTAAGATCCACAGAAAGAATTAGCTTCTTATATTTTAAGAATCCCTAGAAAATTTTAAATGTTTGATATACAGAGTGAAGAAAGAGTAGAAGACCTCGATAGAGATGGATTATATCTATTGAATCCGATTTCAAGACTGCTGGGGAGAAAATTGGTAAACCAAGACCAAAGATATGTTATTGTGGATATTTCTTTAAGGGAAGGCCAATTATTATGAGGATGAGGAAGTTTATTTATGAAATAATCAAAAAATTATATGATTTGAAAGCTTAAGTAATAACATTTCCTCTTGTTGAGATAAAAATTCTAATTTTTTTTTATTTAATTATTTAATATAATAATTCTTATTTTTTAAATTAATTTGTTTATTTTCAAAGTTAGAAAATCTAATATAAAACTTTTTTAACTAAACAGTTCTCTATCTAATGCAAGTGTTTGTATTTAGAATTAACCTGGAGATTCTCTAGTCTTGTTAACATTTTCACTATAGTATATTAAAATTGATAATAATGTAACATTAGCAATTCATACTCTCTTGTTGTATAATTTAAATTCCTTGATAACTGCAATTTTGCAGCAATATAATGTTAAAATTAATCAAATAATCAATACATATGCTGCCATATGCCACAAGAAGTAAATATCGAAAATCGAAGAAGTAAATATCATAGAAAATATCTAGAATTACTTAAATGTATTAACTGTTATGAAAATAGTATCAAAATTTTTTATGTTTAGTTTTTTTTAAATTAAATTGATTTTCATGTTATAAATTTTTAGTTTCTAAAATCGTATTTTAAGTTACTTTCCAAACAAAAAGGGAATTTCCCTTTATTTTTGCAACTAGTCTATAAAAAAGCTTTGTTTTATGATTAGATACTTGAAAACAGAAGATGTGTCTTCAAAATTTGTGGCTTTGAAGAAAATTAATCATTGTTTGGTATGTAATTTACAGAAATATATTTACTATTATTTATTATAATAAACAAAATGTATTTTTTGATATAAATTTAAAGGAAAATTGTATTTATATTTTATTTTTAATAATCTAGTTTAAGAGTGTTTAAATTCGTAAGTATTTTTAATTTTTATATTTTAATTTCTCATATCAATTCCACATAAAACTCTAAATTTTACACAAAAATATTTTTTTTATAAAATTGTATTTAAGCATCTTTAAATGAAGTATATTGGTATATAAGAAGTATATTGATAGCGAAATGATAAATCTTTAATTCAAAGTCATTTTTATTCATAATTAACTTAATAATGCTAACTCTGAAGGAAAAAAAAATTTTTTTAAGACACAATTTATAATGTCTATTATCTAATCTCTTGAAACACATTATCAAAATTAAGGAATTGTGTTAAAATAAAATATTTTCTTTCTTGTGTTTGCCAGAGCAAAGTTATTGATGCTATCATCAAATGATAAACTGCACAGTTTATTACTTTCTATGGGCATGAGATGGGGGAACATAATTAATTTTAAGTCATTGTTATAAAGTCTTTTTTATGCTCTTCAGCTGAGAAAAAGATCTTTATCCAAAGCAGTTTCAAGAAACAATCTCAAAATTGTTTCTACATTAGGAAATATTGGTTGGATATGATCATTAAATAATACCTTATGCAGATTCTGATGTGTCAGGTTATCATATTTCTGTAAACCATGAGGTTGACTATGTTTAGAATATTAATAAAAATACTTGAATTCTTGTGCAATATTCATGACTGCATCTTCAGGATATGTTTGGCATAAAGCATTAACTCCTTCACAACTCTCTTGTTCTGTAACTTCCAATTTGGTTAAGAATGAAAACTTTTTTGCAGCATTGTTATATGCTGAGGCCTTCTGTGTCAGATTTGATTCTAAAGAATCTATTATAGGTATACATGTTTTGATTCTGAACTTGTCTCTTGGCTCAATGTTGTCTCAAGCATCTTCTTCATCATATATGCTTTCTTCTGGATCATCTTTTATTGTAATTAACATCGGACAGTGTTTCTTTTCCCAGTTCTTCAAAATTATTGAAACGATCCATTAAATCTTTAACAAATTTCGAAAATGAAGCATATAATTTCCTTGTCTAGACTAATTTGGAGCAGAGGAGCTTGCAGTAATTGATTAGACTTGTGAAATTCATTTAGCAAGAAGCTCCGCAAATATAATGCTACCATGAATTCAAAGTTCCTCCATGTACAAAAAAATTGTATTGCATCTAAGCAACAATCAACTGCTGTTCTACTAGCATGATTCAAGAAATAACCTGGACATAGAGTATTCAAAGCATACTTATTAATCTTCAATATTATTTCTTCTTACCCTTCTATGTTCTGTGCCAGAATTATCATATCCCTGGTCCCGACATTTACTAAAATCTATTTTGCTCTCATTTGTAAGATAATTGTGCACCATCTTAGCCGCACTTTTTACTTTTCTAGCTATCCATCTCAAGGAAGGTTAGAAAACGTTCAATATGCACTATTCGTCATTATCTGATGATGCATACCTCACAGTAGCAGTCAAATGATGAATATGGGACTGGTTGGGAGTGGAATATAATAATAAACATACCCTACAGCTCTTAAATTATCCATAATTGATATAACATAATTTGGATAAATTCATCACATATTGTTTAGAAAGATAAGATGTGATACCTGATCATTTCTTCCCAAATTCTTTAATATGTTTTACAAGAAAAGGATCAAATTTCACTATAAGTTCCAGTAATCCAAGGAAATTGTTATTGTGAAAAAACCCAAATATTTATAGTAATTATGACTGCTACAGCTCGTTCAAGAACATTTTTCAGTATTTCCATTTTTTATTTATCTATCTATCTAGTTGGCAGTTAAATGATGTGCCACATTTACTTGTAATATATATTACTAAAGGTGTTCTATGATCTACAAAACTTTCATGGCTTTGAACTAAATAGGTGTTGCTCGAACCATAAAACCCATCTGATGATAATGTTATAGAAGAATTTGAAAAGAGTCTTCACACAAAAAGTATACTTGACCAGTTTCTGCCGATTATATTAACCATTATCAGCAAAATTGTAAAAAAATAGCCTGTTTGGAATAGAACAAGCCTTTTAAGCAACATCTAGTTTTATGTGCAAAAAGCTTCCTTGATTTTTCAAATGAGGCATGTGAGTGCTGACGCTCTGGTGGACTTTTTTCTGCTCATTGTAAAATGTTATCTTTATTTAAATCACTGCATAGCTCAACACCATTTTGTTTATTTTTATATGCTGAATGTTCTATACCTGTACTACTCTCTGGTTTATAAATCTTAATATTTTTTTTGCTGAAATCATTGAAATATGCATTGAAAATTAGAAATTCTATGCATCTAGATATACCAGATTCTGTATCAGGAATAGGATGAATGAGCTAACTATTACTCAGTCAGCTAACTATTACTCAGATGTTCCACTTTGGGTTAATCAGGCCTCTTATCTATCTTTGTTAAGAAATTTCTAATTTTGTTAATTTGTTAAGCTCTCTATTTCTTCTTGCTTTAAGCTCCACTTTTATAACTTGTGATTGAAAACTTGTAAAATGTGGGCATGATATTTCATATAACTATAAACATACATTAAAAAGTAATATAATACATAACACTTTTAAGAATCCATATAATTCTAAAAAAATTTGGTGAAAAGAATGTAACATCCCAGGTGGCAGCTTTTTTTAATAAGTGTTAGTGTTAAAAGCTAAATGAAAAAATATAATCTAATAAAATTTATAATTTAGTATACTTTAAATACTGCTGATGTTTCTAATTGGAAATAGGCCAATTTAATGCCTTACTTTGTTTTTTTTATTATTATTATCAAATATGCTTTTTAAGTTTGTCAAATATATGATAAAGAAAAGTTAGCAGATATAATTTTGTTAAAAAGTTAAATTTATACAGACTTTCAACTTAAGGTTTATAAAAAGTGGCAGAAGTTCATTTTTGCAAATTGCTGTAAACTACAATGTAAATTTTTTTAAGAAACAAGCATCTTTCATTTTTAAAGAATAATTTTCACTAAACAATGTTAATAAAAATTTATTTAAAATTGATTTTTAACTTTAATTGATTGATAGCATTGTGCAATAAAATGTTAATTTATACTAAACTTATCCTAACAAATTCAGTATATTTATATTTGAATCTTTAAATGTAGCTTATAAATGTCATGTTTTATTTTAGGAAAGAAGCATTTTGAGATTACTGGCAAGAATTAAACTAAAAGAATCTTCCTTTGATAGGGAAATGCATGAGCTACGATCTGCACATCGTTCAGGCTTTCGAAAATTTTGTTCACATTTTTATTTTAGTTGGTGGTTGGAACCACTTACATTTATTGTTATTATTCTGAATATTATACAAGTAATTTTAGATATTTATTTTGTTATACATCTTGACAAAAAGGAGTTCATGGAGATAATTAGAATACCGTGTGCTTTATTTTCCTTGTTTTATGTTTTAGAAATCAGCATAAAGGTAAATTTACTGATTATCGTGCTTATAATAATTTAGAACAATTTTGCATGTAATAAATAATAATTAATTTCTTAATTGTGTTCAAACTATTAAATTCTACTTATTATTAATGTTTTTATCAAAATTTGTATCATACTTCTCAATTTTTTAAAAACAGTTCTGAAGGAAATAAAAATTAATAATATGATATTCTTTTTTTCCATAGATTATAACTTTAGGATTACAAAGATATCTAAAGAGTATATTGAACAAGATCGATCTTGTATTATCATTAATAGCTGTGATAGAAGGAAGTGTTGATTTTTTCCTAATGTCTTATTATCCTTCTAAACACAGTTATTTTTCACATATCAGAATTCTAATCGCACTAAGACTTTTTAGGATTGTTCGAGTGCTACGGGTTTGTTATTTAATTTTTTAATACTTTTATTCTTTTTTATAACTGTAGTAGTTGTTTCATTCTTCATATTAATGCTCTCATAATAATTTTAATGCTAAATTTTCTGTATTTTGATATTGTTGTGGATATAAATATTAATTGTGTTTTATTTATTATAAAATTTATTAACTAATAATCAAAAAAGAGAGTGAAAATTTATTAGGTAATAATCAAGAAAAAGAATACCAACATTTGAAGCTTTTATTCCCTTCCCACAAATATAGAATTCTTAACAATTTTTAAAAACATATTAAATTAATTTAATTTTTTAATGAATAATTTAAAAAAATTAAAACTTTTAATTATTTAAGAAAAGAAATTATATGTAATATGAAAAAATTAAAATTATTTAGTAATATGTTTAATGTCAGCAACCATTAATATGACAAAATAATGCATATATTATGATGTATTCTTTAGAATTAATAAATAAATGGAATCAACAATATAACATCTGTAATAAATTATTATATGGCTTAATTATTGTTCATATTTTCTTTATATTCAACTATGTAACTTTAACAAAAAAGTTTTATTTTATCATTTATATTAGGAACATACTTGTTACCTATGGTGTGTTTTTTGAAAACGCTGTTAATTTTTTTCACTTTAAGTTATTTTTCATATTAAGTACCATTAGTCTTACATTATTAAAATAATAAATTATCATTGAATTTTATTGGTGGTTACTAATGCATAGTGTAGCAAAAGTATTAAAGTGAGATTAATGTTAATATAATATAGTTATGTGTGCTTAAAAATGTTTAGCAATTTTCTATGCTTTGTTTCCCATAACGCCTTTCAAGATGTTTTCATTTAAACAAACATCTAAAATTTATCTATACAATTTTTGATAATCAATATCAGTTCTGAAAATTCAAATGCACTTCTTGTTAATATCCAGTTAATAAATGTTTAAAATCGTTGTTTTAAGATTTTAAGTTTAAAGTAAGTTGTTTTATTTTAAGTTTTAAGAAATTTTTATCAATGAAATTCATGTGTTACATTTAATTATTAATATTCAGTTAATATATAATTAAAATCATTGTTTTAAGATTTTTACATTTTTGCCCTAATATTTTTGCTAAAATTTTGAAGTAAAGTAAAGTAACTTTATTTGAACCATTTAATTTTTTTTTTTTTCAGATTTTAATTTATAATTTGTTATTAGCTTTAATGAGAATGTGCTCAACAGAATTGTACTATGCATATGATATTAGTCGTGGATTTCTCTTTGCAAATGAAGTTATTGTAAAAAAGATAGATGCTATTGTTGATTTTGGTCCTTGTGTCCATGTTCCTTTGTCTATTTGTAGAGAAAATATAACAGAGGTAAATGCTAAGATTACTTTTATACAAGTTGTAATATGTTAAAAAATTAAGATTAAGCATTGCAAACAGTTAAAGAGAGCCATTGCTGATATTAAGACAGCAGAAGCGGAGGTGGGTAGTTGAGCAAGGTGTCAACATGGCGAGTATTTTTTTATCAGAGTCGGAGTTGATTAGTTTAGTCATAGTCAGGAGTTGATTTGAAAATTCGACTCTTGACTCTTTTATAGAAATAAATTTTATTTTACGAAATTCTGGGAATTAATGTTAAAATTAATTTTGTAAGCAAATTTAAAGTATATGGATGTCTTTTAAATTAGTGCAAATGCTACACCTTTGAAGTTGTAACAAATATTTTATTAAACAAAACCTATTTTTTATAGACGTGTTCAATAAAAGTCATTTAATTTATGATGCAAATATTTCTAAATCTATTAGCAAAAAATTATTGTATATAAAATTATGGTAAAGTGTCAGGAATGTAAAAGAGGTGTGGAATCGGCCAAAAACTAAGAAGGTAACTATAGCAATGAAATCATATTTGTGAATGAGACTGGCTTTTTATGAATGTTTGGGAAGAAGTTGTGTAACAGATATTTTACCTCTCATGAAGAAAGAAACTTTCCATACTTTAAAATTTTTGTAGACTGATTGACACTGGTGGTCAGCGGTAATGTAGCTGATGATACAAGTTAAAATCCTTGTTAGTTTAGTGCTTCAAACATTCAAGAGCCATAAAAAATATTACAATTAGTTCAGAAGCTGCCAGTAATTTGGAAGTCAAATCATAAATTTGTTGCAACTTCTGTTTTTAAGGATTGATTTAGTCACCATTTCATATCAAAAGTCGAGCATTATTGCAAATCAAAACATATTGCATTTATTGATCTTGCTTCTTATTGCAATGCATGCTCTCACCTTCATGTCATTCGAAAATGATTTTAGCCTATATGAGAAAGTTGTGTTTTTACATTCATACACAAACCTGCTTACTTCAACCAATGAAACGTGCAGTAATCAAAACATTCAAGTCTTATTTGCACAAGGCGCTTATTTGCACATCTCAATGAAATTATTAGGCGAAATAGGAAGATACTTTTAAGATATAATATAATTCAATATTTAAGATGTCCTAAGAATCATTGGAAAATCTAAGGAAGAAATTTCAGGAAGAAAAAAAAAATTGAATGAGACCAGAAAAAAAAAAAAAAAAAAATTTTCCCTCCCCAAACTTGACATGAGCAATGTTAAAAACTGATCACATGGCTCGTGTGATAGAAGAAGTTATTTTTGCCAGGCAATTAAATTTGTATATCCACGAGATGTTGAATTCACATAGTCAGAAGTTGACAATTGATAAGTTCATAAAGATGCATTAGTCAAGCATCATTGTACCAGACACTCCAGATCCAGTTCTACTGGAAATACATAAAGCTTTAAAAAAAATTTCAGCTTAGTTGAAAAAAGTCTTAAAAATTTTAAAAAACATAGATTCCATTGAAAAATGAATTATAATTACAATGCAAGGAATAACAAAATTATCCTGTTATAAAGAAATTCTGCAAGAAACGAAAATATATGAATCTATCGGCATCAAAATAACTTTTTTACTTAATTAATTTATTTTTTAATATTTTATATTAATTTTATGCAACTATCCCTGTGAATTTTCATGTTTACATTTTTTTTAATAGAATTTTGTAAAAAAAATTGCATGGTCTTCAAAGAAACTATAGAGGGTTGAGTACATGAAAAATTCAATTTTATTAAATATTTTCCTCCTTTTTTTAGTTCCTTGCCCCTGTTAGAAAATTTATATACAAAGTTGTACCCCAATTTACATGATTTTCATCGTTCTCATCTATCATATAACTTGTACAAGATTGCTCGAAATGAATGGAAACAAAATGTGTCTTAGAATTTTGTCGTTATATCTCTCTACTGTAAAGGAATATCAAATGTCTTCCAAGAACATTTATTAATAGTAATTTCACTCCAGGCAAAAATTGTTTATTAATAGTAGTTGCCACAAAACATATATTGATAGTTGCTTGAACAATATTTACAAGAATTAATCTTTTTAGATAACCGAAATTTTAAATAAAATATATGAAAAAAATTTTAAGCACTTAATGCATAAACAATGTCAATTTTAAAAATTTGCAATACATTTTTTTTTTCCTGAGAAAAAGTTATGTATATTTTTGTGCATTAAGCTTTTGATAGAATTAAATTTCTTTATTTTCTGATGAATTATATAAATAATCTTCTTACTACTGTAAATGTTATTGAAATTTTCTTAGTTTAACTAATAAGTAATTGTAAAATTAATGCTTCTACATTGAAACAGCATACTTTCTTTAAAAGAACCTGACAAGTTTAGCAGAATGTCTTAAGGACTTTTCAGATTTTTTTTTTTTTTTTCTGACTTCAGAAGCATTTATTACATTACCAATGGGTGCTGCTTATAAAGTAGTTCTACTTAGATTTGGGAGAGATGACAAATTTTTTACCTTTGACTAGATGATACACATTTATTACCAACTCAAAAAATGTATAATTCTAAAAAGACATTATAAATCCTTTTAATTAATCATTATGAAATTTAAAAAATAACTAGTATACGATTACAGAATGTTTATTTTACATTCAGAACATAGGAAAATTGACTAAATGATGAAAGGTACATTTTTTAAACATGTTTTTAAGTTATAGAAAATCTTAAACTTCAAAGAATGTTAGTGAAATATTAATTTAATATTGATAAGTTTAGTATTATATAGGATTTATGTGTGCAAAAATGACTTGACTTTTTTTATTTTTTATTATTGAATTAAATAACAAGAATGCATACTTTCCTTAATGAACAGTATAAGAAATATGTCAATCATCAAAATTGTTCATTAAATTATTTAGTATTCCTTGTTTTTTAAGATAGATTTAGTTATATGTATGAATGATTTAATGTAAAAAAATGTATTACCATTTGAATTTTTAAAATAAGGAAATTAATTATTTACTTAATAAAATTTCTATGCAGTATTATTAAAATTTAAGTATTGAATTATTTAATTTCTGTCTTTTAGATTAGGAAATTTTTTTTAATTAGTTTAAATAAAATTATACTTAAATAAGATTATTTTTTCTAAGATTTATTTTAAAGATTATTACTTCTAATTTCAATATTCTAATCATTATCTTAACTATCTTTTGATTAATTTATTCTAGCAGTTTTCAAATTTTTCAAAAATAATCCGATTTCAATTGTCTTGATTTAACTTAGAGATTTATGTGTATGTGCATTTATATAATATTTGCCGCATCATATATAATTAATACCATAAACACTTGTTCTGAAGGAAAATGTAATCTATTATTTTTGTTATTACTTTTCAGATGTTCGATTATTTAGCAGAATTTGAACAAGAATTTCCTGCTGTTTCTTTTGCATTGAAATCAAATCGGGCTGCAAGGCAAATTTTAAATAGATTAAAACGAGTCCTGGAACGTTGTAGTGAAAGATCACTTGTTTTAAGAGAAGACATGGAGCTTTTAAAAACGGTTTGTATAATTCTTTTTAAAAGATCGTAAATTACATTTTTTATATATAAAAATAAAGTTAAGGAAATGCCAGCTTGCCCCTAAAAAGTAACCTGTATATTATTAAATAAAATAATGGAGACAAATATATATATATAGAAAATGTATATTATTAAATAAAATAATGGAGACATATATTAATAAATAATAAGACATAAATTATTAAAAACATATTGCAAATAATAAACCTTTAAAAATGCTTGTATATATAAAAAATCTATATTCATAAATATTGCAATACTGTTAAATATTGATTAAAACAAATTTAATGTAATAGCTCTTATAATCATCAGTTGAATTGTTTTGAATTGCAAGTATTGGTATTTTTTTCCTTTACGATAATAATTAAATGTTTTTGTATAGCAGTTATATTTTTTGCTTAAAAATTATTTTACATTTTAAGCATGATAATCAGTCTCAAATCAAGCAAATAAATAAGCATTTACAAAAAATTTTACCATAGTTTTCTGTATAAATCTGAAAAGTCATATTACTTACAGTTGTAATTTTTAACCTGAAAAAAATATCTCTGTTGTATAATTTGTGAGCATATCCTGACTGTTCTTTACAATCAAATTCTGTTTTTTATACTTATGACATCAAACTAAGAAAACGTTTTTCAACTTTAAAGAGCGTTTAAGATTCCATAATTATATTTATAAAATGGTTATAATTTTATAATAGTAAAAATCAGAAAAAAAATCATTTAAGAATTATTTTAAAAATAAATTAAAAGCATTTTCTCAAGGAATTGTAAGTAATCATCATTTATTTTAGAAAAATGAAAATCTTGATCACAATTCATTATTGATTTGGTCTTCTGTAAAGCATTTTTAACTCTTTAGCACACCTATGTATGAAGTCTAATTTATAATATGATCTAATTTTATACATGTCTACATGTCTTGCTTTCTTCCACAATAGTTATGTTTCCTTCTTTATGATTAAAATTGTTTTTTTTCTCTCTCAACTAATGTTGACAAAACGCAGGAAATTACAATAATTAAAATGAAGTTTTTTTTTTTTTTTTTTTCTTATTTAAAAATGGTATAATAATGTAAAAAAAAATTTCAAAATTTTGTTTAACTTTAATTGCAAAAATGTATCTAAGTATTATCTTATGTATAAACATGTATGTATTAAAAAATATATGCAAATTTGCTGGTAATTTTTCTTCCTTTCTAGATATTATTTAAAATGACAAAAAAAGTTGTTTATGCTCCCAGATTTCGGCCAGTTATTAGTGATTCTTCAAAAATTCTTGAAGAATGTGTTTGGATTAAATATGCTGGAGCATCAAATATCATTCTTGTGAGTCTTATTTTCTTTCAAATTAATCATTTGTAATTTTAGTAAAACATCTGTAAATCATGAATGAAAAATTTCATGTATAATTTAAATTTTTGGCAAGCAATAACCGGTTGAAGATTTGAGTCCTCTGTTTAGACATATTAAAATCTTTGGTACATACCTTTAACCAGGTGTTCATAATTTGATAAAATAAAAAATCCCAATGTTACATAATATAATGTATACAAGATATTATGAAAAAATATAACATCAAATATCATAATTTCTAACACAATAATTAATTAAACAAATTACACACGATTAATTAAACAAATTGCATCTAATTTATAAAGTAGAAATTTGAAATAATTATTACCTTTATTAAAAATTCTGTTAAGAGTTCCCTTCAATGATTAAACAATTCTCTTTGAAGGTTTTTTTAAGTATCAGATCATATTTGAAAACATCATTCCAAAGTGCTTATTTAACTTCTCTTAGACAAATATCTGCCAAATTTTGTACTTCTAGCTGTATATTTATGCCGCATATACTCTTTCATAGATTATTTACTAGATAATTGTAAATTACAAAATTCATAGAAAGTCTTCACAAAAAATGAATTAATAGGTTAATAATAATACAGTTGACTCCTTATCAAGCATTGGCATGACTGAGAGTATGTCATGTAATCAAAACTTGGGCTCAAATAATCAGTTTTTTATTGTTTGTTAAAAATAGTAGAAATCGTGTTATCAGTGTCATTTTCTAGGTGTATATGTATTAAATTAATATATAGATATAATATGTAATATAGATATAATCTAACCAATTATAAAGAAAACTAAGATATGAGAATAAAAAATAAGGCACATTTAAGAAAACCTTTGTTTTCATTTTATGAGAATATAAGATAAAAAGGAAAATATATAGAAAATATTAAAAATAATGTCTAAAAAAAGAATTAGTGACCAATTTTTGTTTTTTGAAAATCAAGGTAAAAGAAGAGTGGAGGGTTGTATATAGATTTCGGTAATATACTGTTTTAATAGATTTTTTTAGGATGTTTGTTCAATTTTTTAAAATTAAATTTCATAAAAAATATTATTTTTTATATTAAATAACTGGTAAAATGTTTTTAATAATATATATTGCACACATACGATGATTCTTATTAAGGAGAAAGTCAGGGAAATATTCTAAGTTTAGCCATTAAAAGTCAAGAAAATTCTTTACACAGTTTTTGTAACCATCCCTGATATTCCTGAATAAGTGAAATAAAAAGAGTAGAGGGGGTATATGGGTTTCGATTTTGCCTAATTGTGATCTGTAGCCAGGTTAAAGAAATTTTTTTTATTATAAAAATGCCTTTTAATTGAGTGTGGATAACAGATATATTTTTACATATCATCAGAAAAAATTTTATATTAAATTTAAAATGTATTATTATGCCATATAATAATATTTTCTTATTAAAATGGTTGTTTTAAAAGATGATTAAAATGATTAATTTTTTTTTCCAGGAAAACCATACAATTTGTAGTTACACAAATGGTGAAGTTATAGTAAATGCTGGGAACAATCATCAGTTTGTGTACATAATTGCGTCTGGAATTGTAAAAGTAAGTTACACTTTGTGTGGGTGTAGGTGTTTGGGATAATTGACAGGGATACTTCTAATACAAAGCCTAGTTCAATTGGAAAAACTTCAAAATTGGATCAATATTTGTCTCAATATCAATTTGGCGACTATTTATGATTGAAGTTAGTTGTTACGTTGTTGTATTATTCATAGAAAGGCTGGTGTAAAATAAATAAATAAAACATACTAATTGCTGAATTGCACTCACCTAACATTTTATTTAATGAACAAGAAAATATTTACATTGTCTTACATAAAAATGTCTTGATGATGGAAATTGGATGAACTGTTTATTTGTAGACCTATGTGCCTCTGAAAAAGTCGCTGATGTTGCAACCTGAAATTTGCAGCATCATATTATATAACCTATTGCAAATTTCTCTAGGTTATCTTAGTTCTATTCAGTGAATTCTATTACTGATGTTCAAAATTTGATAGCCATAAAAATGAGTCTATGAGGATAAAGCTTTTTCGTGAGGAGTTAGAAAAAACTGTCCAGCCAGTCGAGAAAGGTGTGACAAGGGTACCTGAGCCATAAAGACTTTTATCCCTATGTGCAAGCAATGCAAAAAACTCTTAGTGCAACTGTATAATAAGCAGATAGAGAAAATTAAGATGGGAGAAAAGTAATTTGAATTCGCAAATAGGATGACACTTTGTATCAATTTCTTGAGAATGGAATGTTATAGAAACAACTATTTGAATTGGTTGTGGTATCAATTTCTTGAGAACGGAATGTTATAGAAACAACTATTTGAATTGGTTGTACCAAGTAAAAAGACGTTTTCAATCCCAGGATATCTTTAATAACATCCGATATACTATTTGAATTCCAAGGTTACAATTCTCGATATGACTTGCTTTTTGTTATGTCTGTAATCAAAACACAAGGCTAATCCCTTAAAATTTCGGGGATTAATTTGAGATCAGATTGCTTTAACCATGGATACTATTAGGCTTTTACTGACAATTGAATATAACTTCCATAATAATTATGCAATCTTTGCTAATTAAAATGGTGTTAATAAAATTAGAATAGTGAAAAGCATTGCATTGCCAAACATTTTCGAATATATACATATATATATTGCTTACCTTAATATTTATGCAAAACCAAATAAACAGCATGTTGATTCATTATTTACTTTAAAATGTATTTTACTGACATCCATGCTAGCAATGAATACATTAATAGTTTAAAAAAACTAAAAAATACGCTTTTAGAGTTAATCAAAGTAAAAAGTAAAAAATAATTGTAAACATAAGAATAAAATGACTGACGAGAAAATGAATGTCACTGTTCAAAAAGTGTGGGGTGCTCGATATCAATCGTTATAATTTTTCACTAGTTTCATTCTGAAATGCAGAGTTAGTTTTAAAATGTCATACAAAGCACCCCACGCTTTTAGAACAGTGACACTCATTTTCTCGTCAGTAATTTTATTCTTATGTTAACAACTATTTTTTGCTTTTTAGTTTGATTAACTCTAAAAGCGTGTTTTTAAACTATCATTTATTTTTTACTTTTTAGTTTGATTAACTTTAAAAGCGTGATTTTTTAGTTTTTTTAAACTATTAATTAATTTTTTACTTTTTAGTTTGATTAACTCTAAAAGCATGTTTTTTTAGTTTTTTTAAACTATTAATTTATTTTTTACTTTTTAGTTTGATTAACTCTAAAAGTGTGTTTTTTAAACTATAATATTTAAATGAGGTGTAATTGTAATTGTGAGTAAAACAAAGGCTAAATGCGAATATGTCGAGCCAGCCAGGATTCGAACAGGGAATCTCCTGATCCGTAGTCAGGCGCGTCATCCATTGTCCCACGTAGGTTTGAATGTCTTTACTGACTATTTTAATTCTACATGGGTTAAATTTCTCTTCATAAGTTAAAATAAAATCTCTAATCCTGGCGATCTTAATCATGATGAGATAATAAACTTATCAAACTATTTTAGTGTCGTTGGTCCTTCATAAGTCTACAACGTTTAAATTAAATTTGATCGTTTAAAGTAGGGCAAATCAAGCCCAAAGAGTCAGTTACAAACAAACAAACATTCAGGTGAAACTAATATAAAAGCGTATTAAAAAGAATCAACTGTTTTCTTTCTGAAAGATGCCTGTAAATGTTTCTTTGCAGCTTAAATAGTGTATATGAGGAGAAACAGATCTCCAGGGGAAAAAGTCAGTTACATACAAACATACAGGTGAAGCTAATAAAAGCGTATTAAAAAAGGAGCTTACCTCTTTGATATAAAAGAATTAATAAGTTTTATTTTTTTAAACCATGCAGGGATGAGTTATAGGTGCTAGTATATATATCTCTCCTCATATATATTTATATTTTGTCTCATTGATATAACAACAGTTTAGACTGAACAGCAATTCAATGCAATGAATAAATTGCATGCCCGAGTACCCCGAATTTGTGTCCTCTATACATTCAATCCAGAAGGGCATGGATGAACATGGCAATTAGACTATGTATTATTGCAGGGACATTATGTTCACAAATGAATCGTGATTTGCCTTGCAAACAAATGACAAGCGTGTAAGGGTCTGGAGACATAAATTGACTCGAAATCGTCCCAGAACATCATCGAATATCGCTCATTCCGAGATGAAAGCATGATGTAGGATAGGATTTTGTTGGATATCACACTGTGAGATTATACACTGAAGAGTTGGCCCATTTAATATATGATAATGCGTGTTAATTTTAATATGGTAATGGGCATCGCCACAGAGTTGTAATCATCAACAACTAATTAAAGAGTGAGGAGATTGTGCGTATGGAGTGGCTAAAGTACTCGCCTGACTTTAATCACATTGAAAATCTTTAGGAGTCAAATGTTAACATATGTGTAAATGTTTCCCATTCCAACGACTCTTACAGAGTTGGAAACTGGTGTACAAGAGGAATGTCGATTTCTTGAGTCTGCAGCAGTTGTTTACCTTGTGGGAAGCATGACACATACTATAAACTTTCTTTGCAGGCGAGTGGTGATCATGCACCATATTAATGATATAAATATTTTGCTTAGTTTTATGCGTAAACATATTTGTTACTTACCTGCTGCATTTTATGTAAATCAAAGCAGTACTTATTTATTTATTGAATTTTTACAGCTGGGTGTTTAAGTTTTGGCATTAAGAGTATATATAATACAATCTGTTTTAGTAAAAAAATTCCATTTCATTTTGCCTTTGAATAAAAAATATTTAAATTTTGTTCTTTTATAATTAATGAATAAATAATATTTATGCTTACATAATAATGAAGTAATATTTAATTATATATATAATAATATATATTATAATATATATAATTATATATATTATGTATAATTAATACAAAAAATTTTAGGAATTTTTGAGTTTTTTCATGAAAAAAATAGTTGCATATCTTTAGTATCATTTTCTTTTTCATAATAAAGGCGTCTTATTAATATCCATTGGAATATTGTGTTCTTTTATTTGAAAAGAGAGAGGGGGAAATTTGTCTGTAAGCAAATAACAAAATTGCAAAAGGACAAATTAATGTGTAGTTTCGTTGCTTTCAAATCTTTCATAATCTGAATTACCTCTATCCAAGTTTTAATACTAGTTAAATATCTAACAAAAGTCAATGATTATATTTTACTTTCAGTAAATTACATTTTTTTCTGTGTCTTCTGTGTTGCTTGATATGAAGAGGGATATTACATTTTTAACCTCTATCATTAAAGATATTTTACTCTTTAAAATTTTTCTATTGTAAATGAAATAATTCCAGATGATGAGTATATATAAACCAATATCATTAACAATATAACTCAAATGATAATATTGCATGGCTCTGCTTTAATGTGACCATGTTGATACAACTGTTATAATACCATTATTTCAATGTTAAATTATGTATGTTATTTCGAAATTAAGCAAAACAAATATATTGAATAACAATTTAATATTGTATAATAAAAATATTATTAATTGTTACTTAGAATACTGAAGGTTAAAATGAAATGTAAAAAAATACAACACTAAATATGTATACTACTTAATTGTTATAGTTGGATTTCATTTCTACATTTTAAAAAAACGAAACCTAATTGTAACTGACTATTCTATTAAGCATTTTCATTTGCTGCCTAATTGAAAATATAGCACTATAGTAACAGATTTAAATTCAAAATATTGTAAAATTATATAAAATATCCAAGTTTACTATTCACAAATTATACAAAATTGCATTAGTGGTAGTTATAGTATGATATTACTAGACATAAATCACACATGAAACATTTCTAATAAAATTATGTTATAAAACATGTATTTTATTGTACATCATTGTGCAATAATGTTATTTAAAGAGAAGAAAAAGATTAACATAATGCTGATGAAGAAAAACATTAACATAATTTTTGATATTGTCATTTTATGTTTTTGTCTTCTTGTCCATGTACAACTATTTGTAATTTCCCAAAACTAAATGTATTAACATATATATTTATTCTATCCAATTTATCACTAAATTTATATAAATAGTTTGATTGCATTCTTGTGTATTCATACTAAAAAAGTAGATATTTTTTTTTTTTTTTTTTTTAATGGAAAGGAGGCAAATCTTCATTGTAACTGTATTTTCATAATAGCTAGGTGATACTGTATTTTCTTCATTATTTGTATAAATAGCAATTTCTATATCTTCATATTTTTATGTTTTATCTGCAAGCTGCTGTTATTTACCTTACTTCATTGTTAGATTAACATTATAACTTATTTGTATAAACATTAGAGAAAATTTATGAAAATAAGAAGAATTTTAGTTTTAATTTGCCATTTTTGTAGTTTTGTGTAACTTTTATTTATATTCTTTTAAACTTTTTTGAAAATTTAATAAAAAAATATAATTGAAATTTACCACTGTAATTTATAATATTTTATTTATTTTAGGTCTTATATTACAAAACAAAGTCTAAAATATCTTTATATGAAATGTATAATGAACTCCCAAATACAGATACTTTCTTAATTTTTGATTCAACGGCTAATGTTGACATTTGGGAATTTTTAGTTCCTTCTCAAACATTAGGTCTTCTAGGATATTTACAGAAAACTAAATCCGTAACCACTGCAATATGTGAAAAAGATTGTGAGGTGAGTTGATGCATATATAATCTCTGTTTTTGTGAGAAAGGCACAATGCACAAATAATAAATTATACTTAGAAAATTCGATTCTATTTTTTAGTTTAACAAATTATTCTTTAACAACTAGCATGCATATTTATTTATTATTTTGTTTTAATTTTTCAATAGAGTTCTAATAATTTCTTTAATAAAAGCTGCAATATTGATAATCACTGATAGTGACAATACTGCATTTATATCCCTATGAAAAGAAGTATTTTGTTTTTCTACATACAGGTGTTTGTTATTGCAATCATTATAAAGATTATGTTGATAAAAAATTTCTCTTTTGATGAGATTTATAATACCTCTTGACCATTTTTACAACAAGTCAAGGTAATAAAAACAATTCCCATCTCCTCCATAAAATGAATGAACTTATTGTCTTTTCAGTTGTCATAAACAATAATAATTACAATTTTAGATGATTTTCTATGAGTTTTTTTTTAAATCATTATCCGTTTTTAAGCTTAATTATATACTTTTGTTACTTAGTGAAATATATATACTAGCAATATTTATATCTACATACTAACCAAATGATTGAAGCATTATTATCAGCACTTTTTTGTCTTAAAAGATTTCAGTTTGTTGCTGTGTTTTGAAACGAAAAACATAATAAAATTGTTTTTCATTATTAATGCTTTAACTTTAATAAATTACTCCTTTTCTATAAATAAAGTTTGTTATTCTCACTTATGAGATATTAATAGTTTTCCTTTCCATCCTTCATTTCACTTTAATGATGGTGAACAATTTTTTTAAAATGAAATACTATGCTATTTATATTTCAAGATGCATAAAATTAATTCATATTCTCTTAAAAAAAATAAATCTTATATTAACTTTTTATAATTTTACTTCAATGTAGTTTTTAAATTTTTTACAATTTATTATTATGAGAAATAGAGCTAAATCCACAATCAGATGTAATAATCTTATTAACAAATTATTTTCCAGACTATGCACCACATTTATTATTAGTGTGCCTCTATTTTACATTCTAAGTATAGGAATAAATGTTTGGTGATTGATATTATGTTGGTTTTTACCCCTTTTAAATAAAGTAAAAAATTATTTTTTAGATATTTTATAAAGATATGTAATTCAGCTGATTGTTCGTGTATTTAAATCTATAGATTATTAATCTAAAGATTTATCTGAAATAAAAATTTGATATAAAAAAATTGTGTTAAATTGAAAAAATTCATATCTTTTTTATATTAAATTATTTAGAATTGCTATTTGATATTAATACTAACTATATAATAATAATAAGACCTTTATTATTATTATTATTATTATTATCTGTCTTCATGTCTGTTTTAAAAGGAATGAAATATTTATTTTTAGGTTTATTTTTATATTAAACTTTTATGATTTACAATAAAATAATGTGACTAAATATGTTGTTAATATAATTTTTTGTTAAATCAGAATATTTTTCGATGTTTTAAAATAATCTGCTATATTGTAGCTGATACAAGTCAATTATTCCGTTTTAAAAAGTGCTGAAGAAGAGTATCATTTGAGTTATTCAATGTGGAGAATAGCAGCTATAAAGGTTGCTGTCCCAATATTAAAGCAACAAACCCGGTATAAGGTAAAGTATATTCATTTAATGACCAATCATATCATCAGATTTTTGTTTACTTTTGTTCAAAAGAATATTTTTATATTTTAAAGATGAAATATTATTTTCATATAATAATGAATTTTACTTTATTAAAGCTAAAATCAAAAGTATTTTTTCACTGAAATTGACAGTTTGATCATGCTTATATTGATATCTTCATAAAAAATATTCAAATATATATTTTTTCATCATATATTTATACTATATAGGCCTGCATTTTAATTTTTTTTTTTTTTTTTCCTTCTTTTCTGTTAATTGGTTTTACATGAATAGGCATAATCCAGATTTCAAATCTATATTTGAAATCACATTTTTCTCAATCATGTTAAAATATTTTGAAAAGAAGTAATAAAGAAATTCTTCTATAGTTAAATTTCTTGTTGTTGATTTTTTTTATTATTTACAACGTATAAATAAAAAATACTTTTAAATAACTTTTTTTGATAACATTAAAAAAAAAAAAGTGACAAAATATAGATAATATAACATCAATAATGCTTATTCAACATTTTCCTTATGAAACCAAACCTTTTCTTGGTTGTTATTATTCCTGTTACTTATGAATTTGCACTTTTTAAAATAGTATTTCATCTCCTTTATTATTCTCCTTATTATTTCTTGGGTGTTCTGTTAAATCTTCTACTAATGCTTTCAATATTTTCAAGTAAGTTTTAAAATCGAAGTATGTAGAGTACAGCTTTGTGTCATATTCTGTATGTTTTTTTAATATTTCTTACATTTCCTGCTATTTACTCTATTTTTGAAAATCACTGGAAAGTGAAAAGTAGGTTGTAATAGTCTGATGTTTAATTATACCTTTTACTGTTACAAAAGTGACAATATTATTGTCACTTTTGTTTTTGTGGAAATTTTATTGTATAGTGTATTTTTTTCTTCTATGATTCATTAAAAATATTTTTAAATAAATATATAGCTGGATAATAGTCAAACACAAGAAAATTGTCATTATGGCTTAAAGAAAAGCATTTCTTGTGTATTGTAACATACTAACATTAATTTGTTTTATTTCATTTCATTACCCTAGAGTAATTTGAGAAATGAAATATTAATTATTTTATGTACTTTCATATAAATTGAATATTCATGTAATCATATTCAGATTCTTCATTTATTCAGGACTTCACTGATCAAGAACTTAGAATACGTTTACAGAATGCTGTATTACCATCAATGGTAAATGTGATTAGCTGGGAAGTTCCGCCTGTTATTCATGATATGGTTCTTGTACAAGGCAAAGCAAAAGATGCATTAACAACTACCAAATTTACTGGGCCAAGTTACATTCCAAACACTTACAGAAAGCTTATAATGCTTGTAAGTGCCTCATTTTAATGTAGCTAGTAATTTAATTTATTAATATCAGTGTAATTTAGGGCATAAATATTAATAGTTAATTTCAAAATATAATTTAAGGCGAAGTTCAGTAAATTTCGAATCTTAAGCAAAATTTAGTAGCAGGAGATATTTAATTAAATTTCAGTGAATATGAATTAGGTTTTGTTATAAAGTGTTTGTTACTAATTTTTATATATATGTTTACAAGGTTGGATGGGATAATAATTTTGCTTTTACATTACATTTTGCCAATTGTAAAATTTAATTCAAAGAACGCTTTTTTATCCTATTATGTATCTTTTAAATTGCTACTAATACATTATAATTCTATAATGAAAAAATACAATTAAAATTATATATTTATTCACAAAAGTATTGTTTGTTCAGTAAAATTGAGCTTAAACGAAGTAATCATTCTTTATCAAATAAGAAGGAATATTTTAAATTTTTGTGGTGTAAATTCTAAATAAAAGAAAGTGCTGTACTTTATATGGCACCACATTTCACCCCATCCAAAATTAAAGAAAGATCAATATAATAATCTAGATAGCAAACAAATATTTCTGCGTATTAAAAAAATTAATTGGCTAAAATCCTAATATGTAGCTATTGAATTCTTTTTACTCAATTGAAAAAGTACTTTTTAATCTCCCAGAAATTATTTATAGGATCTTCTTTTTTCAGGATGATATTAAGAAAAGACCTTTGATTGTAATATTATTATTACCAGTTGAAAAATGCCATGTAAAGCCATGCAAGCATTGGATAAATCTAGAGGAAATTGAATTCTTTAAAATGAGTAAATCACATAAAACTGCACATAAAACTTAAACAACTTTTCTTTATTTTTTTGATAAATTTAATTCTGTACAAAAATATTCAATTTTGTATTTCAAAATTCTTTTTTAAAAATACTGTATTTATAAAATGTTAGCTGAAGAATGTCTATTTATTTTTGTTTAAATAAATAAATTCTAAATAAATCTTGTGTTACAATATTTCCATACAAAAATTACTTTAAAACTTTTACTGAATTAATATTTTAACTGTAAAATTGAAATGTAAACAATATTTTTAAATAAAATGTTGCATTTGATTTTCATTAAAAAAATTACTACAAATATTAATGAATTTTTTTATTTTTTATTTTGAATCATCTCAATGTAACAATTTTGTTTTAGTTATTTCAGTTTTCAATCTTTGCTATTATATTTCACAACTTTCTTAATTAAAAAAAAATCTAATTTTATGTATTAAATAAAAATATTTAATGTTATTTTTAATTTTTTTATTTTTTATTTTAGTAAATTTAATTAGGAAATATATCAACAATGAAGTTAAGAGAAATTTTATCTGAAAAATTGATCAATATATTAAGATTTAATTCAAAATTTCATTGTGAAGATAATAGAAAGAATAATACAATCCATTAATTGCCATTTTAGCATTATAACATGTTAATATCACCAGTGAAAGTAGTTTAAATATGTCAACAAGATTAAAATATAAGATACTTAAAAAGCTTAGAATCTAGAAAGAAGAATATAAATGATAGGTACAGTGTGGGGTTTTTTTTTTCGGTTAAGGCACCAACATAATGCTGCAATATATAATTTCTTTGGGCTATACAAATATTATGTTTGAAATTAGTAATCATTTAATTGTCCTTGTAAATTTCTTTATATTAATCACTAATATAAAAAAAACCTTTATTATTTGTAAATAATAAAGGCATTAAATAAATTTTTATCTGAAATAAAATACTGATAAAAAAAATTGCAACACAAAACAGCATTTGAAATTTTTTAATAAAAAAAAAACATGCTTTATTTTTATTTCTAAGAACACAGCTGTGTCAAAAGATTGACGACAGGAAAAGTCCACAAATACATCTATTATGTTGAGCTTAAAATGTAAATACATAAATAAAGATATTTAAAAATAAAAATTTTTAAACCCTTATAGTTATAAAATATTTGAAACAAACGAAAAATTTTCAAGTTTCACGGAGAAAATTTCTAAAACTTCTGTTGACTGAAATATTTGCTAACTATTTAATGATGAAAGCAGATGATGTTTGACTTATTTAAAAACTCTGTAATGCTGCATTTTAACTTTCATAAAGCTATGTCAAGCCATTAGACAACATCAAGGTGATGTACATAAAAGGTTTCTATAGATTTTGAAGAATTCCGAATTATTCACACAATTATTTAATTTAAACGTACTTTAACAACTTCAAGTTTTGTCTTCCAAGAGTTAATTAAAACACTAAAAATAAAAGTCCGTTGAAGTCGAATTGTTTGACCGCATAGTGTTAATATTTGTAATTAGGCTCGTTACATATTCCCCCTCTGGTTCCGAAAAACTCGTCCCAATAAGTAATTAGAATCAAAACTGATGTTGCTAAATTTAAGTCGAAGAACTGTAGCTTTGGAATTAATATTAGAGCATGCTTTAAAAGCAGAGATTTGATCTGATCCGATCCAAGCTATTCATGAACTAAAGTTATGTCAAACTAGAGTAGTTCTTGCTCCGATTGTCTCCTTTTGACCACGAGAAACAAGCCGCATTATCACGATGTGAGTGAAAGCTAGTTGAAAATGGCGCCCTTGAGAAAATCCCTTTGATGTAGGGATAAACCGACTCTGGTTGGAGCGGAGCAAGACTTTGACTCATTGCGAGTGTTCTGCCCGCACGTAAACAAACTGATTTATAATTGGTTCTCGAGAACTAATCAATTGTCTCGTACTTTTGTCTGGACGCGGCATAACTCATACTTCATACGTTGTGGGAATCTTTGAGTGTGGATGATGATGTAAGGTCCGTCTCGTTTGAGCATGCATTTAGCAGTTTTCTCGTCTGGAGCTTTAAACAATGGGTGCAAAGCAACTCGTTCTTTATTATTAGGCTCTAAGAGAGAAGCCTTTCTATATTTATAGGCAATTACCTTTTTCGTCCTACCTTTGTTCAATGAATTCCTTCACTTGCAAGGTAATTCTTGCGAATATCTTGGGATATGGGCTGAACTATTCCATTAATTCACTCATGTTTATTTTTCATTAGAATGACGAATCTTGACATGAAATCGCAGATTTACCTTTGATAAAAGTATAAAGGGATTTTCCTTGTGGATAAAGTACTATTTTTTTTTTTTTCCCCATTGCCCGACAGCTAACGCAGCTGTTGCATCACTGCACTAATAAATTTTGATCTATTATCTGAAATTAGTGTTATGAAATAAAAACCATACCTTATGACTTTTTCCAGAAAAATTGCTGCTTATTCATTAGTAGTTTCATTTTTGAGTATAACAGTTCTACTGCAACAATAAAAATTCATTTTTTGTTATCTTTAATTTCACGCAATGGGCCAAATAAATTTGTGACAATTGTCTTGAAACTTTGAAAATAGAATGTTTCATATGTAAGCCAGATGATATTTGATATGCAGTTTTATTTTGACTACATCTGATAGAAATAATATCCAGATCCTCATTCCAGTCCATTAATATTAATCTAGAAAATATTATCATTATCAATGATTGAACGGTGATCATTTGTTGCATCATAAGTGCTCTTATTTCTCCGCCGAACTGTAAGAAAGCAGCACTTAGAAAGCTTTATTATTGCCATAATGGCTTGAGGTAGAAGCATTTCGATACTCTTCCAGTATAGTTTCTCTTTCATGAGGTAGGACAACTGGTTGAGCTTCTCCGGATTCTGAGTGTAGTGAAAATCTGTGTTCAAGACTTCTTCATTCCTTAGGTAACCTCCGAGCTGTCCAATTGTCATAAGTTTCATCTCTTCTTTTCCCCTCAAAGGGTTTAATTATTTTTTTTTTTTTGAAGATGTTTTATTTGTTATTTTCTTAAGATCTTGAAAGTACGGAATAGAATATCCATTGAATTTCACAGTTTGTTGTCTTGTGTTCACATTTAGGGCGCAGTAACATATTAGTAACAACATTTGATGTTCCAGAAAGGTATTTTATATTCAGATTGTACTCTTGCAATTGAAATGCCCATCTGTACAATCATCCTGAAGATGACTTTAAATATGCCACGTCTGGAGTTGGAGATTTAAAAGCAACATGAACTTCTATTCTTTCGACATAGTCTCTGAACTTATTCATTGTTCATACAATAGCAAATGTTTCTCGTTCTGCAAGATTGAACTTACTTGATAGGGTGTTCTTCCTCACTTTTGCCTTGAAGGACGGGGTAGCTTGCAAAACAATTGTTAGCATCTGTTATCAGGTAGAATAACTTCGATTTGTCGGCTTGTCAAAACTGGATTGATAATAAGGCATTTCTTCAGTGTTTTTCTACGTCCCTTCATATCTATGGTTTCTTCGTAATGTTGCTTAAAGGTCTGGATACATCAGTAAAGTCCGGGAGGAAACTACGATACCAAAAGCGAGTCGGAGTGATTGGACTTATTTGACAATTTTTGGAAGTAAAATTGACGAAATTTTATTTGGTTGAGTTTCTATGCCGTGAAGAGTTACCCTATGGCCAAGGTACTTTACAAGTGTGTAAGCAAAGTTACATTTTTCTGTATTAACTTTTAGGTCGAACTGATGAAGATGTCTGAAAACAGTTTCTAGAGAATTAAGGTGTTATTCAAAAGAATTTTACATTACGATGATGTTAACCGAATACACAAAGACGTTTATTTGAAGTAGTCCTCAACCGAAATCGTCCATAAATCGTAGTGGAAATATCGCGCACATGCATTTTGATGAAGCACAAGTTGCTAGAACCATAAGATACTGCTCGAATGAATGTTACGTTACGATAATAACCATACACAGGGATGTTTATTTAAAGTAGTCCTCGATGGAAATCGTCAATGAATTATTGAATCGTTATAGAAGTGTTGCGCAACTCGGCAAGCATTCTGTTGAAGTTGAAAATTATATAAGATGTCATATCCCTTTAAGGAGGATTCCTAGTGATATCCAAATCTCAAACAAATGATTAACATATTAGTTGTATGCTTAGCTTCATGCAACAAATCATCCATTTGATTCCAACAATCATCCGTTCTTGCAATGAGAATGGTGATTGCATTCAGTTTTCTATAACGAAGCGGAAGCGTACTGTACTGACTTTGGTGCTACAAGAGCAATGTAAATAGACCCGCTACGGAGGTGGTACAACAGCAGTGTAAGGAGGTTGAGCTATACTTTCTCTCGGGTGAGAATCCAATTGACCATTTATCCTAGTCCTCTTACCACCGTGTCAAGAAGCATGGCTACAATATCAAGAAAATGAGCTTCATTGTAGTAGTTTCTTTTAATGTCAACACTATTGGATAAATGTCATAAGATATTTTGTGAAAATCTAGATGGTTTGGTGGACGACAAGTAAGTCGTCCACATTCTAAATTAAATTGTAATATTTTTTGAAGCAATATATATACAGATTTAGAGTACAGTGATCAATATTTTATTTTTTGTCTTAGTAAATTAATTTTACAAAATGTAATTTTTGAATTTTATTTTTTTTAAACATTTCAAAAACTTTTGATCACTTTGTATTATTCATTTTGACTAGTTTTAAAGTTGATAAAATATAAAAATTTGGTAAAAAATTGAAACCAGTTTATCTTGTCTATTGCCAACCAAAAGAAATTTTCGTGTAATTTAAATTTAATATTTTTATTATTATTTAAGAAGCAATCTTGATTTTAATTTATTTAGCCATCTAATTAGTCATTACTGCTGTTTTCTATGATTTATAATTACTTTTAATTTCTTATTGCTTCTCAATAATTTAGTAGAAAATAATACCTAGTGAAAATTCGAATTATAGGAAAATTTGACTTAAAGCAAAACGCAACTTTTAATTAACTCAAATTTAAAGAAAATATCAACGTTTAAATAAAAAAAAATATCTGAAATCATGCAAACAATTACGAAGCATGTGTGTTAAAGATATCAAATAATTAAAGACTAATATCTGCAGAAACCCGATTCCTGCCCCAGTGGTGATGAAGGAAGTTCAGATTCGAATCTGCTGTCGACAATCTGTGTTTGAGTCACTGCTTTCAAAAACGAGGATATGCGATGATCAGTATGGCAGGGTAGTTAAGACGTCTCGTATCGACAGTTGTTCTTACCTGGTGAGTTTTACGGGTTTTCTCACATGCAGACAAATGTAGAATAATTGAGAGGTCATAATACTGTATTGTATTCAGTATATACATAAGAAATGCACTATCTTAATCTGAAGAGTTTAATTGAGTCAATTATTTTGTCATCCTTAAACGCCTATTCCTTTCATCCAAAATATTTTAAACTCGTCTGTTGTCTTTACTTATTTATCGAGGATTATCTTCAACTCTAAAATAACAACAAAAAAATTTTAATTTTTATAAAGAACTTATGATGTTAAAACAGCAGACTTTATGAACTTAAGTTTGTTACGTTAAGAAAACAAACACAATAAAGATAAATAATAATTAAATTATCAAATAGTGCATTTTCTAACGTATAGACTAGTTTATTTTAAAAATATTTATCATATTTTTAATTTTTTCTAAATTTATCTTTTAATTACAAAATAAGGAAAGCTTAATTTAACCAATGTGGGAGAGGATATCATCCACGTTCACTTGAAAAATTTTATTATGCAGAAATTCTTTGATGATAAGAATGATGTAAACTGGAAATTTGAGGTGAATCATTTTATAAATGAGTCCATCAAACAGCCCACAATCAGAAAAAGGCTTTTGTCATATCAAGGAAGTAGCTCGCGTTTAACATTTATTAGTTACGCTTTTGGTGATAATATTGGTTACTCTTAATAGTTGATGAAGAGTGGTATAATGCGGCCATAACACAAATAGTTCTGCTAGAAATATGTTTCTGCCAATACAAAATAAATTCTATTTTGAATTAATTTTTAAAAAAATCTTTACACGTATATTAGGAGAGGGATTGGCTGAAACTTTTGTGCAAATTTATGATCTTTTGGTTAGAGATCATGTTGATAATTACATGCTTCCATGATGAAGGAAAGTGATAATAAATCAATCATTTGTTGAAAATTTTTGTTAAATTTGTGAAGCCTTGTATGGGGAGATACTGGAGAGCTTGTTAGGGATGCTGTCTTGACCGCTAGAGTATTTAATATTGAGTCTTCTTATTATCAACACGACATAGCTCGGCCTGCATAATGGAGGAATAAGAATTGTTTTTAAAAAATTCTGCAATCTTGTCTCCTGCGATTTCAATGTGACCGTCGTCATATAGTTTCACATTTTGTTCAAAGGAATCTACAAGATTTTCTGTGAAAACGTTGGCTTTATCCCCAGGCGTGAAGACTATGCAGCTGCCTTCCAGTAGAAGATGAGTCTTTTCTTTATTCTTAGCACAATATCAAGAAGTAGAGAAAATTATTCTCGGGGATTTAACCCTGAAAGGAATTCTTTCCATCTGCAATTTTTAATTAGATTGATTTCTTTCTTGATTCTATTTTGAAATGTATTCATGCTGTTTTTGTAGGGGAAGGAAGGGGTAGCAAATCAGCTTCCACCTCTTGGAAATGTTGTTATTGATTGCAATTAGTCAGCAGATATTTATTAGTAACTGTCTTTACCTCCTAAAATTGCTGAAAACATTAATTGACTAGAATTTAAATGACTTAGAGCCGGGTCGATGTCATTAAGGTTATTATTTCTTGGGTTACAAATTTTGCATGAAATTTATTATAGTTTGTAGTAGTTAGACACTGGAATTAGTATGGTAAGGCTGTAAAGATGTTTAAATTGAATAAAACAGATTTGATTGATAAACAGGTTGTGATCGCTGAAAGGATCATTTAGGGAATATGCATATCCAGCGTTGAAATTTTTAGATATTGCGATGTCGAAGGCACTATTGGTGTGATAAGCAATGGAGAAATAGATAGATGAGAAGGAGCAGTCATTAAAAAGTTATTCAAACTTGATCATTTGTGCAGCAGAGTGTCATTGATATTATGTCACGCATTTCGAAATTGGTATTTTGTGTTTATGTCTATGTGATTTGAAAGAAAAGCCAAAGGTGGTTTATTACATTTATTTAATAAAATATGGATTTCATATATTTTCCCCTCATTGATGGTAGAGTAGTTAGAAAATTTTAAAGTTATAAGAGGTTCGTAATCACTTTTTTTCGAGAAGTGTTCAAAAGCTATTTATTTAGAGGATAATGCTCATTTTGTAAATATATACCAAATAAACCTGTGTTATCTTCTTTTTCTTTTTATCATTAATTGAGGGGCAGTAAACCCATCTTTGTCGGTAGAGCGTCTGGCTCTAGTATTGTCCAATTGCGTATCTGGTGAACTTTTACGCTTGGTAGGTTGTTTTGGCTTTGTGCCTGTGTCTTTGGCTGCTGCTGCTGTTGCAGGCTGGGCAATGTTGTTAGAAGTTTGGTCCCGTCTGTCAGTGACCGCTTTTATGATCCTTGAAGTCTCCTCCGGTGTAGATGGGAGCTTAGCAAGGGGCACTCCAAGTTGTGCGATGGCTGCATCGATTTCTTGCGAGGCTGTGAGAAGGCCTGCTTGGATGTTTGCAGTTTTGTCGGGATCAGGATTGAACTGAAGTTGGATTTCAAAGTACTTCAGTTGTTGGCGCAAGTTGTTGATATGGTCCATAATTTGTTTATTTTCGAAGATAAAGTCGTCAGTGACTATGTAGCTCGAAGGTGAGGCTGGTCTGGTAGGTTTCAGAGAGAGCAAGTTCGAGGTAGTCTCGGGGAGACTGTTTTCTGTAGATAGAGGTGTGGACTCCGTCATATTGACGTCGTTCCCACCAAAATCTCCATTTGCTTCATTGAGCGGCATAGAGGTCTGGTTTTCTTCCATACGAGATCCAAAAAACTTCACATTACAATCGGCAGTGAAACGCTAGGAAAAACCGGTTTGAGGGAGAGGAAAACACACGTCCGCTCAGCTCAAAATCCAAAACTGGACTCCATCACCAACTCCGTAGTTTACCTCACTTGCCCTTGCTCTTACATTCGAATCCCCGTACGAGAACCACAACCTCGTACAGAGTTGCATCTCTTGTTGGTGGCGCCATCTATTGTCTGTCATATTAACAAATAGTTTATACCAGCAATATATGGGATGAAAATCTATGATTTGGGGGATTCAAAAACGTTTTACGCATGGAATCTCGAAGTTTTGCTGCATTTTTACGCAGGAACTCAACCAAAAAGTCAGCTTCAATTAGTCCTGATAAAGCTGACAGCAGATTTAATTTTGGGCACAACACTACTATTGACAACAGTAGCTACAGTTGTGCAAAAGATCTTCTTCAAAAGAAAATTTCTCTAGTAGGAACAATTAGAAAAATAAAAAAACTATAAATATTGTTTTCATCTTTATTCAATTTCCAAAAGATTATCAATAGTTTTTTTCGTCAAAGAAAAATAAGTGTATGATTCTTTTATCTAACAATCAAGTGAAGATGAAAAAAAAAAGCCTGATATAACATGCTAAAATCTAATAAAGAGTTCTCTAGATATAGATGAAATGTTAGCTACATATTTTACTGCAAGATTAAGCTCTAGATGACCCATGATAATATTCTTCAGAAAAAATGCTTTGCTATCGGTAGTATCGTCATCACTTCAATATAATTAACAAAATTTCTTTCTGAAAGAATTTTCAATTAAACTTTTAAAGGGATGTCTTCTATAAAGAGGTTTGATATCAATACTTTCACGTAACTTGTGTGTAAAATTAAAGTGTCGAAATAATATTTCTGATGAAGTTTAACTTAGAAAAAAGCAAAAGCCTTCTTTAAAAAAAAAAAAAAAAAATCTGTTATATGTTTCAATAAAAAAAATTCTTTTTCATAAAGTAAATGATGCCATACATTAAATAGAGATATATAAATTCAATTCAACATTTACAATACAATTATGAAAATTTAAATTATTAAATTTTTTTTTTTAATTTCTTGTTCCCCCAACAAGAAATTAAAAAAAAAAATTTTGAAGGGAGGGGATTTGCTGGTGGGCCCACACCCCAAATGTATTTTTATTTTACTTAATTATATATATATATTAATACAAAGTTCTAAAAATTGCATGTGATAGATAAATAAGTTATAAATGTGATAGAGAAATATATGCATCATTGTTGAATACAGATGTCGAGTGCCTGAACGCGAAGCGTTCATCTACTCAATGGTATGTGAAGGCAGTAGGAAAGAAAAGTCATGATAAATAGATAACAGTAATCGTATGATTTGAGAGAAAAAAAAGAAGAAAGTAAGGAAAATGTAAATCATCGGTGATGGAAACGTAATAAGAAATTTATGATCAGTAAATATGCGTTGAAGTAAAATATCTAAAAAGCGATAAGAGAGCAGGAAATTATGGTGGTTTGAGGCTTCGATTCCATTTAGAAGTAGAGAAAGGATACTTGTATTTTCCATTCAATTGCGTGAATATAGTTTGTGCCTTGATGAGAGGGTTTTCGTGAGTAGCAATGGTATTGAAGAAATTTCTAGAAAGTTTAGTAATATAGTTGTCAATAGAATCAATTTTTTAAATCTTGATGAATTGTAGAGTTGCGGACAAACCAGGGTGCACCAGTGATAATACGAAGAAGTTTGTTTTGAATAATTTGTACAGATTTCTTGTTAGATTGTGCAGCTAGACCCCAGATTGGGGCAGCATAGATAAGGATAGGCCTAAGAACTTGTTTGTAGAGAAGAAGTTTGTTTGACAAAGTTAATTTAGAAAATTTATTAATGAGTGGTAGAGTGAGATAAAATTTTTTCCAACATTTTTCTTTGATTTTTTGAATATGAGCTCGAAACGTAAGTTTATTGTCTATAATTAAGCCGAGATATTTAATATTAGTTGCCCATTCAATTTCTTGATCAAAAAGGGAGAGATTAATATATGGTTGTCTGGCGTGTCCTTTTTGGAAAATGATGGCTTGAGATTTAGAGACATTAATTGCGATGCGCCATTTAGTTAGCCAATCGTCTAGGATATTCAGAAAATTTTGAAGAGTATTGATGACATAAAGAATAGAAGCACCTTGGGCAAGAGCAGCAGAATCGTCAGCAAATAGGCAAATGGAAATGTTAGTGCACTGAGGAAAGTCGTAGGTAAAGATATTGTAGAGAATAGGACTTAGCACGCTTCCTTGAGGTGTACCAGCACAAATACGACCGATTTTGGAGAATTCATTATGAAGTCGAACTTGAAAGGTTCTATTTTTAAGATAATTTGTAATGATAAGCGTGATCCAAGTTGGAAATTGAAGTTTGATCATTTTGTAGATCAGTCCATTGTGCCACAGTCGATCGAAAGTTTTTTTGACATCTAGAAAGACACCTCCTGTAAAATATTTATAGTTATATCCTTCAGTGATGATATTGGTGACACGTAGAAGTTGATGACAAGTTGAGTGATGTTGACGGAATCCAAATTGTTCTGTTGGAATTATGGAATTTTTATCGCAAAAAGAAGTAATATGTTTCACTAAGAGTTTTTCGTAAAGTTTTCCTACACAGCTAAGGAGACTGATGGGCCGATAATTTTGAGGAAATTTCCTATCTTGGCCAGGTTTAGGGAACATGATGATATTTGCTTTTTTCCAGATAGGAGGGAAGTAGTGATATTTAGTACAGCTGTTGTAGATTTTTGCAAGATGAGTAATGGCATTAAGGGGAAGACACATTAAGGCTTTATTTGGAATGTTGTCAGGTCCGGAAGATTTCCGAATGTTGAGATTCTTGATTAAGTTAATTAAAAAATATTGTTATGATAATTTTGATGATCAGCTAGAAAGGAAGTTACTGTATCTTCAACATGTTCAATTTGTGAGTAATCGCAAGGTTCAGTGTTTTCTTGAAAGAGTTCAAGGTTTTCAGCAAAAGAGTTCGCTTTATCAGAAGATAAGACCTGAGTATCCAACCAGTGGAAGAATTTTGGGATATTTTTTGGTAAAATGTTTGTTAATTTTGAAGAGAGAATTATCTTCTGGATTTAGGCCTAATAAAAATTCATTCCATCTGTCATTCTTTAATTTGTGAATCATTTGCTTTATTTCTTTTTGAAGCTTGTTGACGGATTTCTTGAACGGAGGAAACCTGGTATCTTGCCATAATTTTCGAATTCTGTTTTTTTCCGCAATTTTAGAGGTGATTTCAGTCGGAAGTTTTTGGTGTGGTGTACTGAGTTCTTTAGATTTGCTAGCAAGGTTGATAGCAGAAGTAACAGCATAGTTAAATTTATCAATTAATTTGTCGATATCTTGAATATTGGAGATGACTGGATTACCAGGAATGCTTTGAGAGAGAATTTTAGTAAAAATATTCCAATTGGTAGTTGTGATTATGCTATTGAGGAAGGGCGTAAATGAATTATGAGAGACTTCAACTATCACAGGGTTATGATAACTGGAAAGATCGTTGATAGAAGAAGCAGGTCCGGCGTTTAAATTTTTAAGAAGTGCGATGTCAAGAGTACTATTGCAAGGATTGTGAAAGCAGAAATATGTGGGATCATTAGGAGCAATAACATTGAATGCATTAAGATTTGTCCAATCGAAGAGAATAGGACCCTTTATGTTGCTGCGTCCATTATTCCATGCAGGATGCTTGGAATTGAAGTCACCAAGTAGAAGTACTTGTTGATTGGAGTTCGCTATTGTATCAAGTTCTTGTGTGAGGAATCTACCAATTGGAGGGCGATAAATGCTAGCAACAGTAATTTTTAGGTTATTCTTGAGATTAATAACGATAGCAGAGTTTTCAAAGCTTGTTGTAGTAAAATGAATTTGATGATGATTAATATTTTTATGAATGCAGATAGCAGTGCCTCCTCCTCTGTGGGTAAGACGATCGGAGCGATATATGATATAATTTGGAATTTTGAAGGAATCGCCTGGCCGAAGGTGGGTTTCTTGGAGAGCAATTACATGAGGTTTATTTTCAGATATAAAATTTTGTAATTCATTAATTTTTCCTTTCAGACTATTGGAGTTCCAAGTCACGCATAAGATAGAATTATTCGTCGATCTATTGAATGTTATTGACTGGTTGATTTTGAAGAGCAGTTACTAAAACAGAAAGATTAGAAATATATGCGAGGAACATTGTACTATTTTGCTTGAAATCTGTCGATGAAATTTAGATTTTATTTTAATATTATTAAAATAGTTATGATTATAAATCAGTATAAAATTCGACTGTATATTTATAACTGTTCAATTTACTTATGAGAGTAAAATGCACAAATATATACATTAAAAACACTAAATGTTAACTGAACTTTAAATAATATTTTACGTTAATAAAAGAAGAAAAAAAAATTTTTGTATAAAAAAATAATACATTTTTTTTATGTTCTACTGAACAAAACTGCAAGTAGTGCCCATGTTAAATTCATTTATGGGGTCGGGAATTTATTGTATAAAAACTATATTTGTACTTGAATATTTCTTTTTTCTTTAAAAAAAGAGAGAGGCAAAGATCCGTGAAAAGAATTATCTACATTACGGAAATGGAATGACAGTAAAATTTAATCAAATAAGTATTCATAACTGTGACTGTTATTCAACTTTGAGTAAAATAAGGTTCGAGCTTACATTATGTTCTTGCCTTGTTTGTTTACCATTTGATCGGTATTACGAATTGATTTTATTATTTGATTTTAAATGAAAAATTAATTCATAAATAATTTTTTATGAATATCTGCTATCATTTTGTATCTTATATCATCAAAGACAAATTTCCATGTTAATTTCGAAACCATTGCATTAAAAATAGTTTTAATATAACCGCTTACATGTTATTCTCTTTATAATTCCAAGAAATGAAGTGGGAGTAATTAAAAATTTCAGATGATTGCAAGCCTCCTTGGCAAAATTGGAAGTTTATTGCAACTGCTTTGGAAAAAATTAAATGCGAATGAATAATCGTCATGTTAGTGTATTGTTGTGTATAATTATTTTCAAAGTATTGCTATTAGGATTTCGTAACCAGAATTTCAAATTTATCGTAATAAATGTGGACACAGTCAGAATTAATAGTTCCTTGTGTTCATAATAAAAATTGTTAAATGATTTTGTTATTGATATTTAACTTAACATGTAGTGGAAATTTTGTTTTCATAGTTTTTTCATAACAAACTTATTTTATTTATCTTACAATCTGAAAATAGAACCAATATATTTGTTCATTAAAGTAGATAATAAGAACACTATCTCAGTAAATTATTGAATTTTGACATTATGCTGAGAAAAGTTTTATTTATAATTGCAACAATTATACAATGTTATTATAATTTTGTATAGAATTTGGAATAATTAATTTCGTCAAAAACAAAGTAAATTTTTATATTATTGCATTTAATTCTACAATTTCATGTAAATAAATGTAATATGCAATGAGTATAGAATGTGCCATCACTTACACACTTAAACATCACTTAGATGGTTATTGATTTAAAGAGTTGTTTGAGCTATTATAACATAAAAGTACCAATTTAATATATAAAAAAAAACCTTCAACTTAACATAACAGCATAATTAACAACATTATTAAATAATAAATTTGTTGTTATTTAGGAAAATTTTTTAATAAAGAACAAATACTTATATGCAATTAAGTGTTTTAAAAGAAATTAAATACAAGAATTTGTTAAACTATACTTTGTAAATTGTGTTTAAAAAGTATACAAAACATACTTTTTTAGATTTATCTCCATAACAATGACAGCATCCTACATCTTTTCTTTTTAAATTGTTCTTTTTTTACTTCTTAAAGGATCAGATTTCAAGTTATCAACTTTTAAAATTGTGACCTTGTAGATTTTATCAACAGGGTCATAATAATTGAATTACAGTTAAACAAGGCAACTGTAATTCAATTATTATGTTATTATTCTTATATCCTTTAAGAAGAAAAAAAAAGAACAATTTAAAAAGAAAAGGATGTAGGATGCTGTCATTGCTAAGAACGACGTTTACGATGATACCATATATATCAAACTATTCACGAAGATTTCTTTAAGCAAATATTTTAAGATTGTCAAGAGCAAAATATATTTTTTTAAAGATATTATTTTTTCCATATTATTAATATCTTTTTTTGTTTAGTTTAATTTCTCATTTTATGTTTTTACATTTTGTTTGCAAAGATTTGAAGTTCATCATGAGTTTTACATTTGGTGCTGGAGGGCAGCAGCCTGCCGGACAACAACCAGTGTCTAATTTTGCTTTTGGACAACCACAGCAGCAGCAGCAAAATAAAGGCTTTGGATTTTCAGGAGCTCCTGCTACTTCAGGAGGTAAACTTGCATATAGCAATATAAAACTGCATAATAATACGAAGACTTATATAAGTCTTCATATAATTTATTATAATTAATATGTTTTCATATTAATTGCATTTTTTTTGTTTTAATTTACAAATAAATTTAAAATAATTAATAATTGCTTAACATGATAATTTGTATTAAGTTCATTTAATTTTGAAAAATATAAATCTTAAATTTTCAAACATACTTAATTAATTTTTTTGAAACTTTATGATTTTTTTACCATAGTTAGGGCTTTATTATCTGTAACAAATTGAGTGTGCCCATAAGTCTGAATGTGTTTTAAAGTATACAAAAAAAATTTTAATTTATCTTTGATGATCTTTTGACTTAAGAAAATAAAATAATTAAAATTCTCTCTCTAAGAGAGGACATTGTGCTATCTCATTTTCTAAAAATAGGAAAATTTAATCCTTTAAAAAGAAAAAAAAAAAAAAGAATTGTATTTAACAATTTTAAAAGAATTGTATTACTGCTTTGTTGAATTATTGCATGACTGTATCATTGATACTGAAAGAAAAAGCACATTTGGTAAAGTTATTTGTCAATAATAAATCGGCAGCAGTAACTTTACAAAACTTTGAACCATAGATAAAATAAAGAAATACTATAGATCTAATAAATTTTAGAAACTAAACAAAACCGATTCCAGTAAGATAATACAGCTATTTAAAGTAAACTGTATTATTAATATAGGAGCTGAAACCAAACAATATTCAAAGGCAAAAGAAATTCACTCAGTAGTCTTTGAAAAAAACATGAAGTTATTGGTTTTTATGCTTGAAATTAGTGGTATTTACAGATTTTTCGGACAAGTGCGGTCCATATTTCTATATTTGTATCATTTAACATACATAAGAATTGTATCTGGATTGTTATAACACTTTTTACTTGGAGGGAAAGTTTTTTTTCCTTGGTTAGCATGAAAGAGCATATAGGATGTACAAAAATTTATGTATGATCTTCATGATATGGATTCATTTCATCAATAATTCATAGTACTAATTTCTTTGAAGAGCCATTTGAAACCAGTGATTGGAAAATTTGCACTATAACAGAAGATCATTATATAAAAGATTATGCTGTATCAATCTCATGTGAAAAACAACCTCCACATCTCAACACTATTGTGTTTATGCTAGATGGAGCACCTCATAATTTTTAACACATGTAGAAAGTATGTTTGATCAAATAATAAACCGTACAATAATACATAGATAGCCCCATTGTCTAATATCTGTAGATCTTTGACTATGTGGATATCTAAAATCTTAATCTAGTATGTATTATTAAGTCAGAAGTAAAAGATAGCATATGCCTCAAATCTTCTCTGTTGTAGCAAGTATAAATGCTTTTCTCACATGATTACAGAACAGTTTATGTGGTAGTTAACATATCAAATATTATTGTTGTTGTACTACTGATTGGTGATAATTTTAACTATTTTTTTTTCTCTCTCTCTCTCAAAGTATAAACCACACTACTCTAGTTTAATTTTTTAAAATCCATCCAGACTTATAAGAATTTTCTATTTAAAAGCAAATGTTTTATCTATGTGGGATTTTCAGTTTAGTATTTCTGGTAAAATAAAAAACTTTTTTGATTGGTGGAAAAATGCTTGAAGGAAAGGATTTTTCAATCAAGGAAGATTGTTAAGCAATTAAAAATTTTACATTTTGTTAATTTTTTATCACACTTAAAATAATCCTACCAGTTATATATTATTTTAATTTAAACTTGTCTGTTCAGGTTTTGGATTTGGTGCTACAACAACTACAGCTTCAACTGGATTTAATTTTGGTTCTTCAGCTACATCAGCTAATACTGGTTTTGCTTTTGGTGCACAATCGACTGCTCCGGCTTCTAGTGGTTTTGCATTTGGTGCACCTGCAACTACAACAACTAGCACTGGATTTTCCTTTGGTGGAACCCCTGCCACCACTACATCTAGTTTTATGTTTGCTCCATCAACTACTACTGCAAACTCGGGTTTTGGATTTGGAACAGGTGTTGCCCCTAACACAGTTGCTACTACTTCATCGGGATTTGCTTTTACTTCAGGAACTTTACAGAGTGGGGGTGGGCTTTCTTTTGGTTCTCCAGCACCTACTGGAACTGCATTATCATTTGGAAACACTCCTGCTACTACATCTAACACAGGATTTGCTTTTGGTGCTACTCGTACTACTACAGCTAGCACTGGATTTGGATTTGGTACTACTGCCAATTCAGCTAGCACTGGATTTGGGTTGGGCACTACTCCTGCCACTGTAGCTAATACTGGATTTGGATTTGGCACTGCTCCTGCCACTTCAGTGAGCTCTGGGTTTGGATTTGGAACAACTCCTGCCACTACAACTGGCATTGCATTTGGGTTTGGCACTACTCCTGCCACTACAGCTAGCACTGGATTTGGGTTTGGCACTACTCCTGCCACTACCGCTAGCACTGGATTTGGGTTTGGCACTGCTCCTGCCACTACCGCTAGCACTGGATTTGGGTTTGGTACTACTCCTGCCACTACAACTAGCACTGGATTTAATTTTGGCACTACTCCTGCCACTACAGCTAACACTGGATTTGGATTTGGCACTACGCCTGCCACTACAGCTGGCACTGGATTTGGATTTGGCACTACACCTGCTGCTTCAGCAAGTGGTGGAATAAACTTTGCCACTCCTCAAACTGCAGCAACAACTACAGTAAGTGCTTTACCATTTAATTTGAGCACTAGTGCTACTCCTGCAACGACAACTGGGTTACCATTTGGAACTCCACAAACTACCCCTTCATTTAGTAGTTTCAGTATGCCTACTGCCACTAGTACCAGTTCCTTCAGTTCTTTTGGCATACCCACTAGTACACCATCAAATACCATGGGAACAACTCAAGTGAGCTCTACCCCAACTTTAGGATTTGGAATGGGAGTTGCTTCTACTAGTGCCCCATCAATTGAAAGTACTACACAGTCTGCATTACCTTCTAGTGGTTTTCAATTTGCACCTGCTACTACAGCAGCAACAAGTACATCATTTTCATCTAGTGGTTCAACATTTGGTATTCAAAAAGCTCCGGAAAGCAGTTCTAGTCCATTCCAACTCACAAGTGTTACATCTACAGCTCCTAGCTCCATAACATTTGGTATTAGTGCTACAAATACAACAAATTCCAGTAAGATATTTGTTTACTATTTAATAAACACATCTTGCTTCTTTTTTTTATACTAAAAATATTTAAATTTAGGCACAAAATTATATTCCATTAATGTTGAACCTTGAAAATAGATCATCTCTTAATTTAATTGCTTTTTTTATCAATCCAAATCTAAGCTTAAATTTAATGATTTTTTTCCCCCTTCTAGTGGCAAGCTAAATCTTCTAAACATGTCATGATTAAATAGCCAAATAAATTAAAATGGACTAAATTGAATTGCATGCCATCTATTTAGATAAAAAAAAATCATATCAAAATTAATTTTATAGTATTTTTCATGCTGAATATAAACATGGTGGCCATTCAACCTGTAAAGGTCAGGAAAAATTGGGTAATTATATATATATATATATATATATTGAAAATTGAATTTGAAAATATTCTGATTGCCCTACATAAGTATAAATTTAAGCTTTACAGTCAAACATCAATTAAAAAAAGTAAAAGTAAATAAAGTTGTAAACTGTTGAAGTAAATTTACTTCACAAGGATTGTGTGAGTGCTTTTTTTAAAAAAAAAATTTAAATATTAGAATGCTCTCCATTAAATTTCTCACTAACCAAAGAGATGTCATGCCTGCACCCAGCAGTTGCAAACATCAAAGTAGCTCTCAAGCAATTATCCCTGTGTATTCAGATTTTAATTTTAAACACTTAGAAAAATTATGTCTAGGAAAAATAATTTGCTTATTTAGTACAGAAAGTAAAAAGTGGCCAACCTTAAAAGCCCTTTAGGTTGCAAGTATAAGGTTATCTCTAAGTCAGCACCACACAATAATGCAGGCAATTTCTATCATGCCATAAATTGCTTATCATAAACACCAATATGATGGAGATGCTATCTGCCAGAATTATGGCTTTTCTATAATCAATTTAAAAGTAATATTATCTAGATGAAATTAATTTGTTTATGTTGAATTAATTTCTTATAAAATTAATGGGTTATCATGGAAAGTATGTTATATAGTTCAGAAAAATACATGCAAACTTTGTTGCCATTTTCAGAAAAATTAAGTTATTGTTTTATATAAGAAATAAAAGAAAACAGGTTGATAAAAGGGGATAATAATTACAAATTCAAAGGAATTATTAATTTGTTCTTGTTATGTATATTTTAAAAGCAGCAAATACTTATTTTTTAAAAATTGATAAATGGGAGTGTTTGGAAAGTTTACAGATCAAATATTGAATTTAAAATGTAAATTTACAAGTTTTTTAAGTTTTTTTATTTTAGCAGAAAATAATAATTGCTTTAATATATTGCTTTTAGTGTTTTCCAAATTCTTAAAATCTCTGTTTTTATGAATTTTAAAATCACTTTTTTTTTTTTTTTTTTTTTTCCCCACTTCTAATATGATAAAAATTCTAATTTTTCCATGTCTAATATGATATAACAAAAAGTCAATCAATTTCTGCAAATTCAATAGGTATTTTCTCTTTTCTTTCATGTTTGTAATAATTCTCAAAGATATTTCATTTTGATGTAAAATCAGAATTATTGATAAAGATATTGATTCCATATTTTTAAAACTAGTTTAATAATTTAAAATTCACTTCAAAACTGGATCCTATATATATTGCTATTTATAATAAATTTAAAATATGTTAATGATTGTTTTGATTATTATTATATTTTTTTTTTCAATTCTTATGTTATCTGAATATTAAATAAAAGAGCATACTTATAAATTAATAGTGTAGTGATCCCTTCATGTATTCTAATTGGATTCCCACAAAAGACATTTATTGCACTTTATGATCTTATAAACAAATAGATTTATTGAAGATTTTGAAGCATGTCTGAATGTTTTCTTTAATTACCTTGTTTAAAATTTCTAAAATGTTTTCCTATTTAGTAATGGAGTGCTATGAATTTCCCTGAAAATTATCTCAAAAAGCATTACCTTTGTTTCTTTTGAATGACAAACTTTCCACTACCTAACCTGTTCTATTAATAAACAAAATAAAAATGTATAATTAATGGAAACACATTTTTAGCAGTGCAATTTTGAAACAATAGCATTTTTCTCTCAGTTTAAAATTAGTAACATATTAATGATATTTTTAATTAGTAAATGACATTTTTCTATTGCAAGTTCATGTGTAAAATTAGTGTTGTAATTTTTTTCCATTACATTATAGATATATTTATTTTTTTAATAAATAGATTTTAAGACATTTTAATTATATAATTCTACAATACTGCATATAAGATTTAAAAGTATAGTAGTAGTTACTCATTTTCTATAAAAAAAATATATACATATATTTTTAGCACAAATTGGTGGTAGTTTACAAAAACCTCCTACAACTGTAACCTCATCTTTGACTACTTCTTTACCCAGTTCATCTGCTACACCAGGTAACAATATAAAGTTCTATATTCTTTGCATATGATGTGAAAACAGTAAACTTATACTGTTTTCACATCATATGTATAATTGATGGAAACGCATTCAAAACAAATTCTCATATTAATGATTTTCAGCAGTCGGGAGATTTTTCCATTACAAAGCCATTCAATTAAAAAATTTCAGTGAAACTTTAATGCATTTATTGCAAGAATATCATAAACAAGTAATATTAAAAAAAAAAAAAAAAAAAAAAAAATTTAAAAGTCAATTCCTACTTTTTTTTCACTATATTGCAGAAAGTCCTTTATAAATAATTTTCAGTCATTTTTTTAAGTTTATCTGGCACCATCCATTGGTAGATATATGCAACTTAAATCTGAAAAAACTAAAATTAATTAATTAAATTTAATTACTGAATTAATAATTGAAAAAACTGTAATAACATCAAGTGTTCATCCACTACAAGTTTAAAAAAATGTATTTGAACTAGAGTGGATGAATATAAAGTATTTTATTAATAATTGAAAATTTGAACAATATATATATATATAGGGAGAGTGTGAACTAATAGAAGGAATTGAAAAAAGGGCATAATATTAATAAATATTTTCGATTCTATGAATGTCTGACTGAAGAATGTCAAAATTTAACTAAATAATTATAAATGACGTTGTGAATGCTAGATTTTTTTTTTTTTTTAATTGATGATCATTTGCCTTAAGAACAATTGATCCAACATTATCCAGGATGCTTTACAAAGGGGGAGTAGTTTATTTCACTGTATCTTTAACATGTCACTATAATTCAGAATAAACACCTCCATGATTAGCATTTGGAGGTTCTCAAGCCTAATAATAACAAACAAATATATTTTTAACAAGCAAATAAATTTAATAAAATAATATTTATGTAAAAGTATAATTATAAAGTATTTTATTTATTTAATCACAATAATTATTTTATATAAAATAAATCTTTCTTACTTTGTTATTGTATATATATATATATATATATTAATATTTTGCATTGAAGAATTTTTTTACTCCTTTAGCTTTTTCATTTGCTCCTACTTCGACAACGTTAAGCAGTTCAGCTTCTACTGGGTTTGCATTCCCAGGGATCAAACCAACAACTTCAACAAGTATAGCAACTACCACAGCACCTTCAATGTTTGGTCCTGCAACTGCTTTTTCTACAGCTTCATCTGTATCATCTGCTATAACTTCAGCTGTATTGAGCACCACTACCACTGTGTAAGATTCAAATTCTATTTTACTGTTGAATAATTTAAAAAAAAATAATAATTATTTTTTGTAGAGTAGCAAAATATAAGAAACACCTGTGAAGAAATTAAGCCAGTATGTTTTTTAATGCCTTCATAAAACCTAAAATTGCTCATTTAAGAAATTATGGTAATATATTTTTCAAAAATAAAAAGTATTTTTATTTATTTTAAAAAATGAATTACTGAATTTTTGTTTAACATTTCAGTACTAGTTTATTAGATAAAAATAATTATTTAGATCTAAAAAAAATTCTTAGTAGTTACTGAATTTTTGTGCATATTTGATTCCGGTTGAAAATCTGGTCATCCTACTGCGTGTATATAATCATGTTTTTCATTTTATATCAATATATTGGTGTAATAATATAAAAAGAAGTATTAACTATTGTACTTTCAACTTAAATTTTAAATTATTTTCATTATCCAATAAAAATAAAAATAAAAAGTTTTTAAATACTTTCCTGGTTAAGTTGATAATGTATATTGATATATTTTAACTTGCTGTGTATTGTTGTGGAATTCTAAAATTCTTAACAGCATTATTAAACACTCTTAAGTGATTATATGTCAAGCTTCCATTTTTGAAATGTTTTATGGTCTTCACGAAATATATTAAGATAGGCTTTTCAAAAAGCCGAAGAAAAATATCTGCATCACATGCAATGTTGCAATTCTTGTATAAAATTATTGAAAATCTACAAAATTATGTCATAAATAGTGCATGAAAAATTAGTATGTATAATCATAAAGTATGTTTTTAACTTTTTAATACAGCATATATTAATTTTTCTTTCCTGTTTTTTTCTTTGCAGAACCTCTAGTGCTGTAACTCCAGCAACTATTAATTTTAGACAACTTGAAGATTCCATTAATAAATGGAAAATTGAATTAGAAGAACAAGAGAAAGTATTTTTAAATCAAGCTACTCAAGTAAATGCATGGGATCGATTATTGATTTCTAATGGAGAGAAGGTAATTATTTTATTCTCTTAATTATATACTTTTTTTTATTACAATCCCCGCAATTACTCAATATTATATCATTATTCTTAAATAGAAGTATAATTGAGACAAAAGAACATAAAATGTCTTTTTTAGTACCCAAAAGCAGAAACTCGGTTACTCATACTGCAGCTGTAAGTTTCCTCACATAGTTATAGAGGTCAATCACTAAATGACAGAGAACATTAAAAAAAATAGTCTTAAAAGAAATAAATCAGGAGATTAGCCCAAGACACCTATCAAAAAGTATGTCTTGGGCTAATCTCCTGATTTATTTCTACAAATTTCAGCAATATAGGTAAACATGTTATTTCACTATCTTCAAGTCTTTCATTTTGTGGGGTGTTTATTTTCACAAAACCAAAGCATTTCTCAGATCAAATTTAAATTATTTTTTATATTCTTACCATACTTTTATAGATATAAAAAAAAATGTTGATGAAAGTAGATAATTCTTTTCATTTCAAGAATTATCTGCTAAGTGCAATTTTACAATGAAAAATTTATTTAATAAATAAATGTAGTTTTTTTGCTGTCCACCAGATAGATAATAATTCATAAAGAAAAACAATTTGAACTTCTGAATGTTGTAATTTTTTTAATTATAAGAGAGTGGATAAACATACAAATATCTCTTTATTTTGTGTCATCTCTATCTTGTCTATAATAATGTATAATAAATAAAATATAAAAAGATTTTATAATAAATTTATTTAACAAAATTTTCATTGGTAATTTTTGGTTAATTATGTATTATGATAGTGACCTTTTAAAAAGTTATTGTATTACTTTTAATAAATTTATTCAACATACAGATATTGAATACTTTTTCCTTATTATTATGTTATTTAGTTAGTACGTATCCCCCTCATAATTTCAAAATATTTTTGGAATCTGGGAAATTTCCCAGAAGAAATTTTCCTATTTCTATTTATTGAGGTATAAAAATTTATAAATTTAAACTCTCCTCCTGTATTCACAAATTTGCAGCAACATTTGTATAGTTGTTGAAAATAGTTTTTATCGTTCAATATATGGAAATGCCTTCAACTATCTGGTGGTATTTTGAATGGCCTTATCAGATGTTATGAAAAATTCTTTACTTTCATTTTTAACCCATTCTGGTGGGAGTTTGAGTGATTATAATAACTGTTCGAAAATTACAAAATTATTCTAGGTAAAATAAGTTTTAATCATTAATAAATGATGTTCAGGAACATTGTCAAGTAGCAAAACTTTTAATAGTGTCTTGTAAATAGTGAAGAAATTGTAATTAAAGTTCTTAAAATACAGTTTAAATCTGGGAAAGGAATTTATAATATATAGCACCTTTGTGAGCAAAAAAATATCAATAGAAAAATATCTCATTTTCATATATCTTTATTTCAATCAAAAATATCACTTTCTCCTTGCTTTATGTCTAATTGATAGCTTTCCTTCTTTTGAAGCATGCTGGGCTTCCATTCAGTTGGCTGACATTTGAGCTGAGGATTGTAGATAAAACTCCGTGTAACACCATCATCATTAATCATAATTTTTTGACTTGCATGTGTTTTTATCAATGCAATAGTTAATCATCGTACGGCAATACATATTCAAAATATATTGGAAGAATGCTGCATGTAATTAGCAGATGCAATTTCAGGGATTAGGCAGATAATTTTTTCAGTACGTTAAATGTTTTCATCAATGGTGAAGAGTTGACCACTACAGTAATTATCTTCAAAACTTGTCTCACCTTCATGGAAATGTTTGTGGCAATCATATGATTTTTTTGTTGCCTCATTTTTATAGATGTAAGTTAATATTTGATCTCAGTACATGTTCTTTATTAAAACACAACAGCTCATGTTTAATGTTTATTCATTGTTTGGTTGCAGACATTTCAAATATCACAATGGAACTAAAACTTATTTAATGATAATTTATGTACAGCTCATGAGTGGAGAAAATAAGATGAGGAAGTGCAACATTCTCTATTGATTCAACTCCACAATAATGTATTTCCCAACTACATAACTTTTTCTCTCTTGAATGCATCAAAATGTTACTTACAAAAAGTGCATTTAAATTAATTTTATGTAATTTTTCCTATTTTTCTTACAAGTTGTTTAAAAAAAAAAAAATTCCATTCTAGATCACTCTTCTTAATGATGCTGTAGAAAGAGTAAAATTAGATCAACAAAGACTAGATTTAGAATTAGATTTCATCTTAGCTCAACAATCTGAATTGGAAGAATTATTAAATCCTTTGGAGAAATCAATTGAATCTACCCCTAATATTCATGTACAACAACATGCTGACTTAGAGAGAGAGCATACGTAAGATATAATTCTTTTGTTATTATTATTTCATGGAGGTTTTTTTTAAAGAAAATTTTATAATAGCAAACTAAACTTATATAATGCAATTAAAATTAGTACAGTGCTGATCTATTTTATTTTTCAGTGTGGCACTCATTTATCAAAATAGCACTAATTTAAATTATTGCTATCTGTTATAATATTCTGTTTTAATTAAAGCAATTAATATTTGTAAAAATTTAACTTTTATTTTACTTAACACTCAAAATATCAATGCAAACTTTTAGGGGGAAGTAGATAATATCTATTGAAATAAGAAATGTTAGAACTGTAAATGTTACTACAAGTTCAATAAGCTGTGCTGGTCATCAGTGCTCTATGTGGGAAATTGTTTTCTTCATTCAAGTAGTTATTGGCATATGAAGAGTATACAAGCTACAAACTTGAAACTGGTAGATATGCTTTTAGTGTCTGGAATGTGTGAGACAATGATGAGTCTCTCGATGAATACATAAAGAATGATTTACATGCACAAGTACTTTTATTTACTTGTGTGCATCAAAATTTGTGTGATTATAGGTCAAATAGAGATATTAATGCAAGCCATGATTGATGTTGTACTCTTGTCATTAAAGAAAGCAAGTTGGATGTTGTGGAGTCCCAATTTTAAAATCAGTACATTTGCCTCTGTCTAAAGCCCTATCCAGATGAGAGCATTAATGTCTGTCACAAACTCATTAAAAAGCGTCTTGACAGAACATGTGTTTCGACCTTGTTCTGGAAAGAGTCGTTTTTTTCTGCACAACTAAAGGCAGACATTCAGAAAAAAAACTGCTCACCTCTTATTCACTCTTACTTTGGCCGCAGCTATAGAACTGTCTTGTTGCATTGTAAAGTGTGTTTTGCACTCAGAGTCCTTACATCTCTGAAAAATGTTACTGCTTCCAGCAGATGATCCTGCATATATTTATTGCACTATGATAATACCCAGGATGAGAATGTCCCAGCTTATGTTTTATTTATTGATGAAACCAATTTCACTCAGGTTGACATAAATAGCACAATGTACATTTGTTGGTTCATAAGAACCAACAGAGAGTGTGCCCTTATATGACACATCATTTCACTATAATTGGTAGGTGGCTGATTAGTCGGGTCATTTCTTTTCCCATCCTAAATGCCCTCTGCAAATTATCTAATATGTCTGGTACATATTTTATTAGGCTTATTTAAACATATTCCAGCAAATGCGAGATGCAACATGATGGAATTTCAGCCCATTGCAGAACTTGTCTGTGAGGAAACCTGAGATTGGATGTGAATTCTCAGGAATCAATGTTTTAATTGATTGCATTGATTATCTTCTGAGTGTGTGTGTGGGGGGGGGGACCTTAAAATTACTATGTACCAATTATTTAGGAAGTCCAAGTGGATCTCATTGCAAAGATTGTCTGCATTTCTACTATTATAAAAGAAACTGTACAGTTACGCACTGTAAAAAGACATATTTTATATTTGTAATCTGATTAATACAATTAATTAAAATAACTCCAGCTGCCATATAAACAAAATATTTTTTTTAAATTTTAATAAAAAAATTTTTATTGAAACAAACATTTTGTAGATATTTTAATAAAAATTGTATGCCTTAACTTATATTTTCCACTAATACTTTTATTGAATTTATACTTTCCATTGCAATTGTATTTAAAATTTCATTTTAATGTAATTTTTAAATTCATATTGATGAAAAATAATTACTCATATATATGTTATCCATTTTCAAAGTGTATGCTTATTTTAAAATTCCGTTTAGATATCATCTTGCTGAGAGCATTGATGCTCAGTTGAAAAGAATGTCTGAAGATATTCGTGAGATAATTGATCATGTAAATACTGCAAATAAAACTCAAGATGATAATGATCCAGTAAGTTCAATTTTAAGTAGGAAATGCATTTTGTTAGACAGTTAGTCAAGTAACTAAAAAAGATAAATAAAAATATATGCAAATTTATTTATAGCAGGGCCCTTTTTTTTTAATTTAATAAAAACTTTTAAATCTAATTAATTTTTACTTATATATATGTATAATATATATATTATAAAATAATTGTATAAATTTAAAATTGTGATTGTCATTGTCAAAGTTTATTAGTACTAGCTGTTTATTTAGCATGGCTGTATATTTTTTAGATGTTATAAAATATTGCTTTTGTATCCTTTAGCGTTGGTGTGTACATCCCATTTCCAGTAAAATGGAAATTACAGGATAATTTTTTCATTCCCTATTGTATGGATATAAATGAATCATGTTATTATATTTCAAACACATTATACTCATGATATTATTCATTTGTATTGTATTGATATTGCAGTGATCAATTACCTGATAAATATCATAAATTGTTCTGTTTTTCGAATATAGATTTGTTTTAAGCTTCATACCTCATTCAGTTTCATACCTCATTGTCATCATTTTGCAATCAACCTTCAATCAGTTTTGCTCTTAAAATTCTTTAAATCGCTAGCAAACAAAATATCTAATTTCTCTCGTACCTATACAACTACATTATATAGGAACACAAAATTATATACTCTAAGGAAAAGGTGAGTAAGCAATTAATATAAATTGCATATAGTTTTGTTGCTATCTACAGCATTGTTGTCATTATTAAAACTGTCTTTATAAAACAAATTTGAAAAATTCTGATTATATTTGCCATGTTATCATAGAAAGGGAAATAACTCATTTTACATTCTAAAATATAAAAATAAAGGTAAATAACTAAAAAGTTAATTAGGAACACAAAATTACTAAGTTTTTTAAAGTTTAAAGGTGTAATAAAGGTTAATAAATATGTTTTGCAAGAATATTTTTGTCTATCCAACTGAAATTTTGAGTAGGTAGAAGATTTTCTGAGAAAGTAGTACACACTTATGCATGTTACAAATTGGTTATATCGTTTGTTTTGTTTCATTAAACTTCTTTTCATCCTAATGTTATTTTAAATCAAAAAAGCATCATATATCTTAGGATTTAATTGGCATCTTGGATCATAAAAATATAGTTTTTAGTAATTATAGTGTTTAGTGCTTTAAAGTGTTTTTTTTTAAAGCTATATATATATATTATATATTCCCTTTTCCTTTAGTGTATTTAATATCTAAATCCTCCCATTTTCATGGACCTTAAATTGATTACATGCATGTAAAATAATTTGAATATATTTTATTAAATGTGATTAAAGAAATGAATTTGTAAAGATTATTAAATTGAAGTATTTTTTCCTCTAATAATCTCTTAATTATAAAAGTTATTTAGAAAAAATTTAATATCTTATTGTAGAGTAATATAAAATAATTCTTTATAGGTGCAACAAGTTGCTAAAATCCTGAATGCTCACATGGATGCTTTACAGTGGATTGATCAAAGTACAGGTGAAAAAAAATTAAAATTTTTATATATATATCCCTTGTTAAAAATACTGAATTGCTTACCTAAGCAGTCTTTTCTAAAGTAAAATTTTAAAAGTATTTTTTGATTAATGTTTGCCTTCTGTTATGTATCCTAATGAAGACTTTTTCAAAATTTCAGTTGCAGTACAACGAAGATTAGAAGGAGTTTCTAAATTATATGAAACTCAAAAGAGAGAAAGTGAAAAAACTTTTAGAGGAAGTTATTAATAATTTGTTTTGTAAAGCATTTTTTAATTTTCGAATGGTTTGACATTTTTATGAATAAAATTTATTTTTCATGTCAATTACTACTGTTTCTTTATGTTTTATTACTGACGTATATTGATATTCATAAAAATTGTAGTATTCTAAAATATACAATAATTCATGTGAAATTTATCAGTTATGTGTGAAAAACAAGATCAGAAAAATAGTATATATTGTACATTGTTTAAAAAATGTAACAGTAGATCATCTTTCATTTATGATTTTTAGAATAAAAAATATTAACTGTGCTTAAGTAAAACAGTGAAAAGTGTTATTTTGTAAATTTTTTATCACAAGTGATTCTAGTTAGTCATTGATTATGAGATGTATTGAAAATTATGTACCAAGTTATACTTTATTCTAATATGAATAATTAATTCTAATACATGGAGGCCTTTTTGTTTATGGAAATTTCATTTCTTACTTTCAAGTACTTTATGTGTATTTATGACAAATAAAACAATAGTGATCAATTAATATTAAACTATAGGAGAAGATATTAATAAGTAATTTTAAAAAAAATTAGTAACTAATCAATAAATAAATTTTTGTAATAAATTATTTACCATTAATAACTAAATATGGCTGAATTTATTTCATGAAAGTATGGAGATTTGATCTGTACTCAGCAGAAATAGCTCATAGTGAAAAGTTATCAATAGCAGAGAAATCTTTTTCCAAGTCATCATTGCTGTGTAGAACAAAATTTAGAATGAAAATAAATTGATTATTAAATTATATCAAGTCATTTTATTAAAAATACTTGCTATTTTCTACCTAATAAGATAAATATATAATGCAACCATACTATATTTATTGTGCATACTTAATGCCAATGTCTTGCATTCTGGTTTGCATGGTCAAAGTTAACTTCTTTATTTAAATAACAATCCACAAATTTTAATATGTTGATCATATCACTTTGTCTCTCTCTCTCTATATATATATAGTCAGTCATAAAAGTCAAAATACACGTAGTCATAGTGAAATTCAAGAAATTGTAAATATTTTTTAAAAATTAAATTTATTCCAATGTTACATTTTATAATAGTAAATAATTGATAAAAATCAAATCACCTCTCCAGAATATCAAAAAATTATAAAACTAAACTCTTAAAAATCTACATGCAGGTTCTTTTGTGTAATGTCATATGATTTCCCTCTTATTTAAGTAGGAATAAGAAAAACAGTGTGTTGCAATATTGGAAAGGGAACCTTTGTTAAGCAATTTGCATTATTAAAATGTTTCCAACTCAAGATGTTAGTGTTGAGGTTCAGAATTTGATAATTAAGTTAAGGAAAAACAAATTTTATGCTGAAATTGCAAATATTGTTAGGAAAATTTATTTACTGTCCAAACTATTATAAGGAATTAAAAAAATTCTACATTTTTTTTTAACAAGCCTCGTAGTGGAGAGCCAAAGATTTTGAATTATCAAGATTCTTGAGTAGTGTTGAAGTAAGTGTGGTTAAATACGAAGTTGTCCACACCTCAATTAACCGAATATGCTGCTGTGGCAGTAGTAAGTGTTAATGTGGAAGCAATTAAGAGGTTCTTCCTACCTGGATTTAACGTCAGAGTTCCGTGAAGAAAACCGCTTATATGCAGTGGAATCAAAGAAAAAGGCTAAATATATATAGTCATAACATTTATGCTGCATATATATCTAGTCATAACTCAATATGTTGTCAGAAGTGATGACATGCCAAAATTTGGCAGCACAGAAATAGAGAATTGAAAATCAAAATGTCAGTGAAGCATGGCGGACGTAGAAGTCAACATTGGCTGCTGGTGCTAGGAAACTGACCTTCATTGATGATATGGATTTTTTCAAATACTTATTATGTGTAGCCATCATTTGCAATTTACAGCTTGAAAGCCAACAAAAATTATGACTTATCTACAAAGTATCCATACCCTTCCTCAGTCCTAAATTTGAATCCCATCGAACATAAGCAAGATGAACTTGACAGAAGAATCAGAAAACATATCCAAGATAAAGAATCCTTAAAAACTACATTGCAATTTTAGTTTGAAATTACACCAGATACTATATAAGATCTTATTGTTTCAATTTCTAGAAGATTACAAACTATAATTGAGTTTCTAAACTACAAGACAACTTGCATTTTAATTTGTATAAATTATGCTAATTTATCATTTTCCTTAAAATGTATTGTTATGTGATTTTCATTAAATCAATTATTTTACATCAGTTTGAGATGCTTCTTTTTTACATGAATATAGGTGAACACAATTTGTATTTCAATATAAAAAATATTGCAACTTTTTAATTTTTATAACAAAAATATCCCACTTAAGCTATTTTGAAAAGTAGTATCCATGTTTTTTTGCCACTATTTACAGAGACAAAATGCAGCCAATTTCTTGGGACACTTTGCTCCCATCGTATATTCAGAGGTAGTGTTTTGACAGTTTTAAAACAATATGGAATAATTTTGTTCACTTTAAGAGATGCTGTTTTATAAGTTCAATAGTAAATTCTTACAACTATGTGTTTTCTACTTGGCTCTTATGCAACATATTCTTGCCATTTAAGTGGTCTTTACCAAAGTATGGCATGATATTGATATATAGTTCAATCGTTCTAAAAATAAAACATTCTATTCTCTATTTGAATCTTCAAAACCAATTTCCCATTTATGTTCAGAAATTTGATTAATTTCAGATAATCTGAACTATCACTTAATTTGCTATTCATTAAAACAGTTACAAGATCTCTGCTGCTCGCACGTTAAATAGTACAGGGGGAAAAAAAAAGCCCCCCATACAAACATGAAACTTTTTTCCCCTATGTGACCGCATAGGAAAACATGCTATTGCCTACAAATATGGAAAAAATTTTAATCTCTGCAAGAGTGGAGTTTTTTTGACTCTGCCATTTTTCCTGTTTGACCAGATTTTCTTTATTCGTTGATTATTGTCACTACCACCCTGTGTGTAATTTGCAAGCATTACTTTTGTTTAATAAACCATCTTATACCAGCTCCCATTACCCAATGTAATTATTATTATATGTCACCATTGTGAACAATTTTAAGAGGTTTCTGGTCAAACAGACCCCCTTGCCTACCCACCCTGAATTTTTACTCCAAGTAACTCTTTCTCATTCTGTAAAACTAAAGAAATCTAATGCACAAAACTAATATTTGAAAATTGTAAGGAAGATCATAGAAGACCATTGCAGGAGGTTAAACCTGCATATCCGATTATAATTTTAATTAATTTGTGCTCCAAACTATATATATAATGAACAAAGCTATACAGCATTTTAATTTGACTGTAAAAAGTAATCATTCTAGGATTCAACAATTATATATGTTTTTAATTTTAAGAGATAAAAAGGGATTTGCATTCGCCAAGCATCTTTCATTAATAAGAATTTAAGAAATATTAATTTATCATTAGAATTGGCCTATTATATTTGCTTTAAAATATATCTAAACTTAATACATTTAATATATTCATGATTACATCAAACTATCCATTGGAAATTCTTTAATATAAAAATGCATCACATGACAACTTAACCTCAGTTACTATAATAGTAATTGATATTATTACACAATATTATTTAAAGATATTTTTATACACAAGATAAAATAGTCTATTAGGCGCACATTCATAAAAATAAAATTGAATTCCTTAGATTGCAATTTCAAGTTTTTTTAAATTGCTGAATTAAATTTTAATCTAGTGATGTATCTAAATTTTTTTAATGATTTGAATGTTTTATTGAACTAATTATTTATGTCAAATTTTAGAATAAGTTTATAAAACCATTGCTAAATTTCTATATTTTATAGAATATTCATTTAAAATCACTGATTTTAACTTACTCTATTTCATTTGGAAGGGACAAAATTTTAATTGTGCAATTATTCAGCAACAAAACTTATAAAATATGGGAAAGAAAAAAAAAAGAGGATAAAGCATTTTAAATTGAGCCAGTTTACCACAATGCCTAAAAAAACCTAGCTTCATAAATTGCAGAAAATTTCTTACACCCTGAGACTTATCTAGAACTCAAATATATCTATCAACTATAAGAAAACTAGGGGCCTGGTGGCCGAATGGCTAGCGCTCTGGCGTTCGGTACCACAGGTATCGGGTTCAAATTCCGGCTTTGCCCATGGCCGTTGCAGTGGTTTGGAATCCACTTTAAGCTGTAGGTCCCGGTCCTAATAGGATCGTAGAGCGCTGCGGGGCATTGTTACTCCGCGTCCGTGACTTACCATCAAGTTACACGCGCCCCCTGGGTAATGCAAAGTGAGTAGCATCATTGCAGCTCTTATGGCGAAAGATCACGGTCTATTTGCCAGCTGCATTAGAAGAAAAAAAAAAGAAAACTTATTTTCTTAGAAAGCTAAAAAAGTACTATTTCAAGTAAAGCACATTTTATAGTATTCAGGCATAGCACTACACTCATAATGTGAAATTTTGCTTTATTGTAATCATTACCTAGTTGATTGTAATCATTACCTAGTTGATTGTAATCATAAGCTTCATATAGGTATAACTGAAATTTTCTGAACCTTCCAAAATAATTTCATCCTTTCTCTATAGGCATTCCTAACATTTTGAGCTTTAAATGAAAGCTTCCATTTCTTATGTAATATAAAGCATTACATTTGCATAACTTTTCTAAAAGCAAACACACCAGAGAAACAAACATCTTGCTTAATCAAATGTTTTAAACTCTTATGTACTACTTTTCAGTATTTGCAGGATGAGTAATATAAAATAAAAATTAAGGTTATAAAAAATTTTATTTTTACATTAACCAAGAATTAAAAAAACAACCAAATTCACTCTGTTATAATTTTATTAGATGGAATACATGTTTATCGTTTTCGACGCAATTGCAAAGTGTTGCGCCTCTTCCAGCAAGCACGACGAGAACCACCCTTGGTTTTGTTGAACTTATGTCCCTTTCCGAGACCACGTGACTTGCTGCCAGCCGATGTCAATCCTCTCAACTCGCGATGTTTATGTACAGCCTTACAGATCCAGTTGGCTTTAGGGTCATTACGAATTGCATTATGGGCAGGATCAACCAAACAGACTTCAAAAAATTTATAGGTAGAATCTTGAGCCACCCAGTAAGAATTAAGGACACGCAATGCCTTGCACCTTCGTCCAACACGTTCCTAGAATATATTTATATTATCAATGATATCTATAGAATTAATTATATCAGAAAAAGTAAACTAATTAGAATTGGTGAAAATTCAAATATATATAAACAAAATAACCAATGGTATTCCTACAGAACATTTGATACAACTGTACACTTCAGTACTATATCTTGTTATTGCACTCAAACTCAGAAAGCTGTTATTAATACATATTACTTTAATACTTACATTCTCCACTTGCTTTAATTACTTAATGCCACTTATTTTACATTAGGTCAGCATCAGACATCCAAGGAAGTTATGAAAATCATCAGTTTCATTTTTTTTACACATTTGTCATCATAGCAAATATACTTGAAATGTAAAAAAATACGACAAACTTTTCCCAATGCAGTTGCTGGCTTCAGACATCCAAGGAAGTTATAAAAATCATCATGTATCATGTTTTTAATACAACTGTCATCACAGCAAGCAACTTTTTAATGGCATTTTAATTGTTATTAAATACAATAAGGAGTCATTTTTCATCCAAGGAAAGTATAAATATAATTTTTAATATCATATAGCAAGTAATCAAATTGTAGGTATTACAGTTTATTTCTAAGTTATGATAAATTAACTTTTAAACAAATAACCAATTGCATCAGACAATCCTGAAGGGAAAATTAAAGTAATCAAAGTTTCATACTTGTGCTATCATCATCAATAATTATTTAATGCAAAACTTCAGATGGTATTAGAATTTAAAAAAAGCATTGTTAACACATGAAAGGTTATGTAAGGTTTCAATTTACTCCAAAAGAACATGTATCCAGGTTAAGAAAATTATCAATTTCATTTATTTCAGTAATACTAAATAAATTAAAGCAGCTATATTACACTAGAATTACATTCACATTTCAGACAATATTGCTGCTAGCTTCAGACATCCAAGGAAGTTATAGAAATCATTATATATCATTTTTTGATATAGTTGTCATCACTGCAAGCAACTCGTGAAATAATAAAGCAGATTTTACAACTTTTAAAAAACATTCCTGCATGAAAATAAGTAATTATTTATTTCAATATCTTATAGCACAAGAACTAAATCGAAAGTAATAACTTATTTTATGCTCTAAAACCAAATTCAATATAACAAATCACTACAGGAAAGGTAAATTCAAAATTTAATAAGGAGTCTCAGACAATTATTTTGTCAATTAAAAATATGTATGATAAAAACTTTAAATTCATTAGCTTGTAACAATGATTATAAAACATATTTAAACCTTAACAAAATAAAAATTTACTTCGTTGAGAACCAGAGTCGGTAATTAATGACCAACATCCATAACTTAATCTATGTAATAGAAAACTACTTTACAATTTTGTGTCAGACAGCCAAGGGAAAAATGATTGTAATCATTCTAAATCTCATATTTATGCTATCATCATCTTGAGTAAAAGAATGTGTAAATGCATTACAAGCATAAATGCAGCAATGCTTGTTTTAAAACATTCTAGAAGTCTTTCAGTTATAATGTCAAATAAAAATATGTATCCTAAGAACTTTAAATTCATTAGCTTGTAACAATGATTATAAAACATTTAAACCTTAACAAAATAAAAATTTACTTCGTTGAGAACCAGAGTCAATAACTAATGACCAACATCCATAACTTAATCTATGTAATAGAAAACTACTTTACAATTTTGTGTCAGACAGCCAAGGGAAAAATGATTGTAATCATTCTAAATCTCATATTTATGCTATCATCATCTTGAGTAAAAGAATGTGTAAATGCATTACAAGCATAAATGCTTGTTTTAAAACATTATAGAAGTCTTTCAGTTATAACACATCAAAAAAAGATTTTGTAAAAAAATTTATTGATGTATTTTACTCAAAGTTGTTAAAAACTTCCGATATCTCAGGAAGTTTAACAAAAATAACTCCTTTTAAAAATCACTTAATTTCTAAACTTTACAATAATAAAAATATGTAACAAAATATAACTTGTAGACAATTTTGTTACTTTCAATTCAAATGTATAATTTTTTATATCTTCCCAAGTCAGTACTGAACGACCACAATCCACAACTTTTTATATAAGTTTTAAAAATTTCCAAAATATCAACAAAACAATATCAGAATTTTTCAGTAACTGAAGTATCAGACAGCCAAGGGAAAAATGATTGTAATCATTCACAATTTCATATTTATGCCATCATCATATGTCAGTAAAAGTAGCAAAAAAGTATTAAACATAAAATTTAACATTATCGGCTTCAAAACAATGCAGAAAGTCATTTCTAGTTAATTTACCTAAAATCAATATCACAGGTAAAATTCACATTGGAATCAATAAATTATAATTGTGAAATCTGTAAATTCCAGACACCCAAGAAAGTTTTAAAATAATTGTAATTCAATCTTCTATAGAAATAATAGTAACTTCTACAATATAGATAAAAATATAAGGTAGCAAATATTACCTAGACAATTTAACAAAATTTTAAATATACGAGATTTTCATTCAACTCAGACACAGCCAAGGAAAAAAATTACATCATGAAATTTCATATTGCACTACATTATAATCATTGTTGAATGCAGAAGGACTGTTTTAACAGATACTAGTAAAATGTTTCAAATAGAAACAAAACTATGATAAAAATTCCACTTATCCTTTTTTAGTTAAGGAAAAAAAAAAATCAAAATTCATCCAAACTTCAATCAAAAAGCAGTGGCAGAAAGATTAATATATTTCAACTAATTTTGATTCAATTAGTGGGAAAATTCTAAATTAAGCAAGAATATAATTATTAAAAGCGTAATTTATTCAGACCTCAATATTAAGTACTGCTTAAGCTATAACTTGATTTATGTTAGCAATAAAATTTCAGAAAGTTTTTTCCCCACATTTATAAAATCAATATAGACAATAAAAAATGTAACATTATTGGTTTATTATTATTAATCAGAAGTAGAAAAGCTCAATATTATCATTTTTTTCAAATTTTTAAACTTCAGACATCCAAGGAAGTTGAAAAATCATTATAATTCAATCTTTTTAAGAAATCATCATAGTAACTTAAAAAATATTTAAAACTTCTTTTTAAGTGAAAGTATGAGATAAAACAATCTGGGACAATTGATGCTTTCAATTCAGCACTAATGTATAATGAAATTTTACATTCAACTCAGACACAGCCAAGGAGAAACTATAATCAATGAAATTTCATACTTTAAATATAATCATTGTTGAATGTGAAAAGCACAATTCATAAAAAGGACAAGCCAATACTTTTGAAATCTTATTAAATCCTTAAACTTAATTTATCTGAAGTCAAGAAAATATGTGGTGTGCATCAAATTTTTACAAACTTCAAAAAGTAGGCTCCATTCATCAACATTCACTGTGGGTCACATTTTATTTGAGCCAACACCCATGTAGCAAAGTTTAGTCTTTCATCTGTATACGACAGTAATAACTGATGTGCCTGTATTTTGAATGGATACAGATCAAAGATAGCAGTACGATTAACGTATTTCAACATATTTTAACTAGTGGGAAATTCTAAATTAAATTTATAATAAAACCCTAATATAATAAAAGTGGATTTATTAAGTAACCAAGCTGCAACTTAATTTGTTAACAGAAAATAACTGAAATTTTCTAGTAATTAAGCGAAGCATTACACATCCAAGAGAAAATTTGAATCATTCTAAAATTCATAATTATGTTATTATCTGAAGAGGAAAAAAGTATTTCAAATAAAAATTAAACTTTATTGGTTTTAAAAGACAATTAAAAAGTAATTTTCTACAATCAATAAAATTCACATAAATGTTAATAAAATTATGAACTTCAGACATCCAAGGAAGTTGAAACATCATTATAATTCAAATCTTTTTTAGAAATCATCATCATAATCATCATAAATTCAAAACTTTTACATGTAAAAGTACGAGATAAAACAATCTGGGACAATTTTGATGCTTTTAATTCAGCAGTAATGTATAATGAAATTTACATTCAACTCAGACACAGCCAAGGAGAAAGTATAATCAATGAAATTTCATACTTTAAATATAATCATTGTTGAATGTGAAAGCATGTATGAATGTGACCGTATCTTGAATGGATCAAGATTCCATATAGTTAATCCCATTTATGACTAAGCTGCCAATTCATCAATGACACTAACAACATGGATGCAGTTCATAAGGATGGTCGGCCACTTAGTGAACTATCTTCCTAAGAATAGTCATACTAAATTCAGTATAGCATTAAACACAATATGGCTTTTGGCATATTTTGTTTTATGGTCCTTTCAATGTGCGAAACTTTTGCAATGCAGTAACTATGCATTTACCATTCTTGTAAAAAAAAGTTAACAATGCTCAATCTGCTAATGACACTAGTCCTCCATGATCAAGTGACGAATCCATTTCTAAACAGGTGTTCTATTGCTAGCCTGGTTTGCATAAAACATCTCCATATAACTAGCAAGCACCTTTTTCAGTTAATTTTAGAATAATTTGTTTATACGTGAAATAAATTTTTATACAAAGATAAGCAAATTTATATAACCCTAACATTATAAAAAAAGCACTTTTACAATATCTACTATTAATATTTAGATTAGTCTCAATATTCAATGACAGATCATAAGCAAATAACCCACATAACTGAAAGAAGTACTTTCCATAACAATATTAAATATCACTGCAAATCAATTATAAATTTATCATCAATAACTATAATTATGTACTTTTTACAGCAATAATAAGTTCTATAACTTTGTTATACATTCAACTCAGACACAGCCAAGGAAGTATAATCACTTGAATTTCATATGGTTTATATATAATCATTGTTGAATGCAAGAAAGATACAAGATTTTTCATAAAAATAAGAACATTTTAAGGAAAATAATATGCATAAAAATAAAATTAATAGATGTTTTTTAAATTCTTGAAATCTTTTCACATAAAAAGGAAATTTTAATTTTAAATTAAATACAATCTGTATTTAAACATATTACAGTAACTTACTTCAGCTATTGCCTGATGACTTCGGACAGGTTTCAATTGGTTGACACCATGATTCTTAGGCTTTCCATAAGTGCAACCCTTTGGCACTTGCTTCTTTCTACCTCCACGTCGAATTCTTATACGATATACAACATAACCTAATAATAATTTTAACAAAAATTATAATTTAAACCATTTTACACTAATCAACAATTCCATTAACAAATTTTCCCGTTTTCATTGATTACATTTCAAATATATAACAAAACAATTTTTTTATGCATGTTAGCATCAATACTTGAAAATAATAAAGTAAGAATACATGAATCAATTTTTTTTTCAGTTTTACTCCCCCGTTCAGAAAAATAGGCTTAGATGAATTCGGAAAAATTGTGTTATTGAATATTTGCTGCTAATGAATACTACCACACAATCAACATAATTAATTGAAACTTTTGGATTTCTTAAGAACTAGCCATAATACATTACTCTTCACTGTTTCACTCAGGCATGCTTTATTAACTATTCATTTCAAGTTAAACAAATAGTATATGTTAATATACTTCTTAAACCACACTATAGAGCAATCCATTATTGGAAGCTACTAATTGATGTAGTCATGAACAGTCAATTCAAAATAAAAACCTAGTGCAGGAAAGCATCAAATTGACAACATACACTTCATTCAAGTGTACAGGATACAGGTCACAAATCCAGATCAAATATAATTTTTGAGTATGCAGCATTGATGTCTCTTTCTTTATATCAAGGCAAAACTAAATAATTTCATAAAAATGAAAATATTTTTTGGACAATCCTACAGTTTGCAGCAAGTGACTAAAAAATTTCGTAAGAACCACATGTATTTACTTTATTCATTGCCATAGTAATTCCAATACTTAAACCTTTAACATGGCTCACTGCAGTTAACATGGTATATTGCAAAATGTTAGGAATTCAATTATAGAGCATACCAGTCACAAAATCCCCGTTTTGAAACGTGACAATTTATAGTTCATAATTCAGGTCCTTGCTCAGCAACTTTGTAGTTATAACTTCTTTAATAAGATTTCTAAGATTTTATATTGTTTTATATCAAAAAATAATTTCTTCCCAATTATAAATCCCATGCAGTACAGTAAACTTCATGAGTTTTGTAGTTGATTAATTATTCTGAAATCTGCAACTTAATAAATCAACCAATAAATTTTAGAAAATTCTCACCTTGCTTAGCACGATATCCTAACCTACGAGCTTTATCTGGTCTTGTTGGTCTTGAGGCTCTGTGAACTGTATTCAATTGTCTATAATACCAGCATCTTGTACGAAGCAAAAATTTCATTACATCAGACTGTTTTTTCCTCCATAGTTCTTGCATATATTTGTATGCTCCCATTTTTAATCTGGTTCAAATAAACGTAATTTTAATGTATAAAAACTAACAAATGAAGTATCAATTTATTCATATTTAAATAAATAAGTGAACTAATACCGTTTTTGACAATTAACATTTCACAATTACTTTTATGATTTAAGTAAAACAAAGCATGGAACCATTTGGTATATCATATTGTTAAACTTAATAACCAACTTAGTCAAGCAGGTTAAAATGTATTCAAACAATAGTTTTGATTTTGCACTATTTGCGACTGTCTAAAGATACACCAAAGACAGCTATTAGTAAGTGCATGATTAACATAAATTAGTACAATGAGATGAAAAAGAATTATTTAAATAAGGCTTTCATAAATTTAAAATCGTTGTAGAAAAGAAACCCAAAGACTAGTAAAAAGTCTTTCAGAGAACACGTGTTTATTAAATAGGCCTATTCAAATTCATTGTCACCGAAGTAAGTAAAATACTATGATCGGTTTTCAAAAGTTTTGCAACAAATAACTGGATAAAATAAATAGTACCAAAAAATCGTAGTGATTTTAAAATGGGTCCAGGGATTAATACATATAATATTTGAAAGAATGATACTTGAATTCTAAAAAAACGTACGTTTTATATAAAAATGTTTTAATCAAGCTACAGAAATAAATTCAGATGGACTTATCTTTAGTTTATCTATTAACATGTAATACAATTAAATTCTATGAAAAACAAAAAATTACTCTAGGGCCAACATAAACATCAGTTACCGAAAAATTCAAACAAACGAGTCTTCACTAATTTCAAAGACAAAGCAAAAATTATAGTGAAATACAAATCATAGGAACGAACAAACAATTAAGGGATGAATTATTCCATAAAAAAACTTAAATAATAATACGATTAAAAAAGATAGAAACTTACCCTTAGTTATTCCCAACCATATAGTAATTTACGCGACAACTCAGAGCAGTGGGCCCAGTTACTTCACTTCTATTTGAAAATATCAATAGCCAGAAAATTAAATCAACAGTTACAGTTAAATTTGCATTGCAACTATTAATAATTTATGTTTGATCTACATTGAAGTAATTTTCCGGATCTTAAAATGATTGAAAATGTATAAATTAAAAAAATCTCGAATTACTTATTGCGTTAGTTATAATTAAATACAAAACATTAATAATTTTAATTCAAATAAAACAATTCAAACAGAAAATGAAGCTTCTATGAATATAAATTCATTTAAATATTAAAAATTTATTCCTGGCTTGTAGTGATTCGGAATCCACTTTAAACCGTAGATCCCGGTCTAACACGATCGTAGAGCGTTGTGGAGAGTGACATATTAAAAATAAGGAAAACTAACTGTTCATATATATAGTGATTAGGGGATTATAGTCCTTGTTGCTTCACATCCTCATATACCACTTCATTCATCATCATCATTCCTTATTATTAAGCATAAGCATAAGCGCACCCAAAGCCGACTTTACAAAATGCAATCCAAAACCTTAGTCTGTTATTAGAGTAAATATACCCTTATTTCAATTTTTCAAGGATCGTGAGAAGATCATTGCTGAAATAACCGAGCAGCCAGAAAACAGCAAATTATCACAGGACAGCTATAGATGGTCCTCTCATCTAAGAGACTAATAATGACAAATCGTATCCTAGTTGTACAGGTGGATCCTGGAATCTTTGAGAAGCGGGTCAAATTTCATATTATCTTATAGGCAATCTGAAGCTAGTTGTGGATCATAATATCCAAAAAAAAAAAAAAAAAAAAAATTAGCTGCTTTGATTCTCCTGAAGCAATAATTCTTGCAATGCTTATTAACCCAAACTAGATTATATTATAAAAAAAAATGCCCTTCGCAGGATTTTAAACTTAACTTTAAAGAAAGAAATTGAACTCGGTAATTATATGGTTAAAATTCTTTAACATAATTTTAAAATTAAAACTAATGGCAGAATCCCCAAGTAGCAATAAATATTCAAAGTCGGAACCTCTGATTACCTCTCTCTCACTTGTCGATTGAAGACATTGCAACTGGTAAAATCTGGTGAATATCCATTCTCAGTATTGGGAATTATAAACTTCTGCTATACATAATTTATTGAAGGACGGATAAAATTGACAATAGAAGCTTCACTTGCAGTTATTCAGAGATGAAATGGTAAGAATACATCAGATCCAGAAAATAAAAATTCAGAGTGAAAAATATAGAAAAAGTGAATGAAATTTGTTGTAAAACCCAACACTTCAATCACACAAAATATCTTTACTAAATCAAATAACAAAAATAATTGCTAATAAAATACAATTTGGTTTAAGCCTTAATAGAATAAGACATTAATATGTAATTTTTGTTTCATGTTTTGTTTCTTCGTTTTAGAAAATTTGTTAATAATATCCTCTTAATTTAAGTTTTTGGCTAATTCAGGTTCATAGATGAAATTGCTCAGATAAACCATTCTTGATTAATGCTGTATCTTAAGTAATTTTTTTATTATTTCAAATCTTGAGAAAGATTTTTTTTTGCAGAATTTTTTGTAATCGGTAAGGTTAATATAGTTTTCAAAACAGTTACAAAATTTAGATGCTATTCAAATAAACTGTTCTTCAATAAATATTGTGATACAGGAAGGCAAAACTCGGCCAAAAATTTTGATTTCATTAAATAAATCTCTAAAATAAATATCGTCCTACAGGTCGCATTTTTTATGTCTGAAACATTTAAGAATATCTGTGTCTGTACGTTTTTGAATATTATTGGTATTCAGTACTTGGGTGGATGACCACCTGAGAACACAACGTGCCGTTGGCATTCACAAATTTGGGACCTGAATGGTTGAGTGTTTAGCGCTCGGTGCTACAGGTTTCGGGTTCGAATCCCGGCGGTGCCGCCATGGATGTTTGTAGTGGTTCGGAATCCACTTTAAGCCGTAGGTCCCGGTCTCCTATGACTGTAAGAGCGTCACGGAGCCAAAGTCAGACGGGTCTACCAACGGGTGCTCCATTACAACAGAAGCTGCTTCATTCCCCTTCAATCATGAGTACGTATGGGCTCGTGGGCTTGGCCAGCCAAGTGGGTTAAGAAACAACAACAAAATATATAAACATGATGTCTCGATTCGTGAGAAATAATTTCATTATCAAATATTTTCTTAAAGCTAATAATTTCGTTATTGTTTATTACTAAAAAATATTGAATTCTGAAATATTCTTCGTCAGATAAAATCGGCCGATCGTTTTCTTCATAAATGAGTTATTTAGCTTTTCATCCAATTCTTTGATTCTTAAATTTAAGCGTCCTTTCTTCTTTTCCATTGCAGTGAATAAAAAAATAAATTATAGTTTAAAAAAAATAAAAAACACGCTTTTAGAGTTAATCAAACTAAAAAGCAAAAAATAATTGTTAACAAGAATAAAATTATTGACAAGGAAATTAATTTCACTGTTCTAAAAGCGTGGGGTGCTCGATATCAATCGTTATAATTTTTCACTACTTTCATTCCGAAATGCAGAGTTAGTTTAAAAATGTCATACAAAGCACCCCACGCTTTTAGAACAGTGACATTAATTTCGTCGTTTTTGGGAAGTACTTCCTCTCTGGTGAGTCTCGAGGCCTACTGACCGTTTCTCCTGAACGTAAAATGGGGGGCTCTTGCCAGTGCGTAGGATGAAGCACAGTTACAATATTTTTTTAACCAACGTAGAAATTAGTTCATATTGTATTCTAAGCGATAAATATTGCTGATTTTACGCTAGGTTTCCAAATGTTTTCTGCTTGGGTCAAATCTTGCAAGCAATTTCCCGAGATCTAAGAAAATACCGTTGTGAGTTTATATAAAACCTTGCTTCGATAAAATTGCAGCCACTATTCGTTCACAATCAAATATTAAACTCTGAATTTACCATTTTTAATTATTTTTCTATATTCTTTATGATTAGTTGTTTTCTTCGTTCCAAATTCTTTTCAAGTTGTAGAAATTTGTACACAGCTTGTAAATGATATTCTGATTTTTCACGTCTTTGTAGTAGCAAACATAAATGTACCTAATGTTAATCTCCAAAAGTGAATTTTAAAAGAATAACCTACAAGTATAACATAATTTTTCTGTGCACTTCAAGTAATCACTTTGAAAATTTTTGACGTTCACCCTTCGTTAATTAAATTAAAAAAAAAAAAAAAAAAAAAAAAAAAAAAAAAAATTTAAGTAAGAATTCTGTGATTCTTACACGCCATTTTTATATGATAACCATTCAAATTTTATGTTATACTCGTAATTGCAGATGTTAAAATCATTGATAGGGACTTTTACTTCCTCACTTTGATGAAGCTGCAATTTTCGGAATAGTTGATATTGTTTTTTATTCGACTACGATTTGGAAAAAAAAAAAAAAAAAAAACCACATCATCAGTATGCTCCTTTCCGAGTGACACATTTCACTTTCTTCTTGCATTTCTGTTTCTACTTATGCTGTTGCGAAATTGTTTAATAAAAGCAATATAAAAACTCTAATCTGGAGCAGGAATTGAATTCTTTCGCTGAAGTCAAACGTCGAAAAGATTACTAATCATTCAGATATGAAGTTCAATTTCGTCAGATTTACAGGAATTTATATGCAAGTACTCTTGCATGGAACTAGATTGTGCATAATCTATTACTTACTGTGTATTCCAAGGACCTGAATGGCCGAGTGTCTAGCGCTCGGTCCCACAGGTTTCGGGTTCGAGTCCAGGCGGTGCCATGGACGTGTGTAGTGATTCGGAATCTACTTTAAACCGTAGGTCCCGGTCCTAATTGGACCGTAGAGAGATTGTGGGGGCATTGTTACTCCGCGTCCGTAGCTTATCTTCAAGTGACACGCGCCCTCTGGGTAATTCAAAGTGAGTAACGTCTGTGCAGCGCTTGCTTTAAGGCATCCAAGACCAAGCTGTCTAAGTGTTTGCCAGCTGCATTAGAAAAAAAAAAAAAAAAAACCCTTTGTATTCCATCTAAAAATATCATGGCTTTGTATTTCAATCAAGCCTGTCATTTTATTTTACCATCATTTTCTCTCCAATCTGTTCGAATTAAAAATCTTTAATTAAAAAAAAAAAAAAAAATTTCATATAAAATTTATTTTAATATGTATTCATTTTTAAAGACATGTGCAATGGATTTACATTATGTGCAATGTGTACAGTTAAATTTGAATTATTTCAATCAATTTAGTAATAAGTGAGTTTTAGCATTTAATTTTTTGCTTATTATTATTACTAACATTATTACACAATGACATTAAGTAGGTTGGTTTGTTCTAAGATAATTACTTACATTTCTAATGGCTAAAAACGAAATAATTAACCTTAAAAACTAAATATAAAATTTAATTGCTATCAAATTGTTAGTAAGATAATTTTTTAACTCATTTTATTTGCCAAAATATGTAAGTAGATGTTAGCTTGTTGAATCACACTTAGAAATGTTTAAAACAAATTTAATATTCAGTAATTTTTCATTTCACATGGAACATAAAACCCTCACTAATATTGCAAAATGAGTTTCGTTATCTTTGTTTTTTTTCATTCAGCAGGATTAGCTAGCGAATGATAGATTGGTGTCAAGATTTGTTTTATATCCAAAACGTAACAAACTTATTGAACACCGCATTCACAAAAGGAGAACTGTGGCGGCTTTGTAAAGGTTGCGTAGTGTTATTAAAATCCAGACGGCAAAATAAAAGACGATAATCAATTTTCACAATTACAGCATCTTTATTCTACTTCGAACGCCAACTACGTTCTATTTTTATTCTAGCGGGAAAATTCCCTTTTTAACAGTGAAAGTAGAAGTCGTTCAATTTGTATTCCATTTTACATCAATAGGTGTCGCTACAGAACCATGATCACCAATAATTCATTTTAGTAGTTCATATTTCATTTCCCTTCTAATGCAGCTGGCAAATAGACCGTGATCTTCGCCATAAAGGCTGCACCGATGTTACTCACTTTGCATTATCCAGGCGGCGCGTGTAACTTGATGGTAAGCCACGGACGCGGAGTAACAAAGCCCCCGCAGCGCTCTACGACCCTATTAGGACCGGGACCTACGGCTTAAAGTGGATTCCGAACCACTACAAGCACCCATTCCAAGGCAAAGCAGGGATTTGAACCCTACACACCTGTGGTACCGAACGCCAGAGCGGCCCTATTCGGCCCCTAGTTCGTATTTCATAAAAACTTCTTCAATTAATGTTAAGGCAGAACCATTAGGCAATGCTATTGCCAAAGAATGTATCTATTTGATGAAGCCGTATTCTATGATATCCATCTTTTCTCATCTTCCGTTTCGAGTAAGGTTCGAAAGATCTATGATAATAATTTCAGATCGTTGCGAGCATATTGGTATTTGCAAGACTACGGAAGGTTTCTAATTACTAAGCTTGTAGTGACAATATTCCACACAATTCTTAATACACTCATGTCCATAAATTAAGGATAATGAAGTTCAGGCAAAGAAAGAGACAGAAGCAAAACAAATTTGGCTTATTTGTAAAGTCTATTTATTAAACAAAAGGTAAAGAGCAAAAAAGATGCTATATGTTTGACATAATTAATAAAAATTGCGATTTTTACTCCCTGGAGCAAATTTCAAAAAAGAACCTATTTACAAAAAACAGTATAACATGGTTAATATGGAGTATGTCTTCCGGACGATGCAATACAGGCCTTACAACATCTAGGCATGCTGAGTATAAATTATCAATCTGATCTTCTCTGTATCGTTCCAATTTTAGTATATGTACTGCCGAAGCGAGTACCATCAATCTGATCTTGGGGAATATTACACCACTCATCAAGCAATGCCCTCCGATGTTCCGGTTGACAGGTGGGAGGGGGTTGACGGGCTGCAATTCGTCGGCCAAGCATATCCCACACATGCTCTATTGGATTCAAGTCCGGTGAGTATGCTGGTCAATCCATACGGGTGATATCCTCCAATTGAAGGCATTCGTCTACAATGTTTGCACGGTGAGGACGGGCGTTGTCATCCAAAAACAGAAATTCAGCACCCATGGCGCCCCGAAACAAACGTACATGTTGTTCCAGAATGACATCCCGATAGATGTGGCCTGTCATCGTTACACTCTGAACATGCAGGTCAGTTCTGGAACCAAGAATAATTCCTCCCCAAACGAGCCATCCTGCACCACCGTAACGGTGTCGTTCAATGGTGTTCTCTTGGTGGTAACGGGTACCTGGCGCTTTCCATATGAAAGTCCGGCGAGAATCAGACTGCAAACTAAACCTGGACTCGTGGGAAAACATCACACCAGACCACTGTTGCGGTGTCCACAATGCATGCTCTCTACTCCAGGTTAATCGCAGGCGACAGCGAGTTGCGGTAAGTGGAACACATCTGACAGGCCTACGAGCATATAGACCAATGTGCCCTAAGCGTCTGTACACGGTCTGCCTTGACACTGTCGTACCGGTAGCTGACGAGACATGTCTGATGCTGTGCTCCGTCTGTTTCTTTTGGCAGTAACTGCTAAATACCGGTCCTCATTCGGCGTTGTAACTCGGGGGAGACTTGTGCTGTAACATCTACTCACATTGCCATCATTTTGGAATCGTTGCCAAAGTCTGGAGATGACACTCTGGGCGATTCCAAGCTCCTCGGATACTTCCAGCTGGGTACGTCCACATTCCAGTCGTCCGATAATTCTACCACGTAAAAAATCATCCAAATGTTTCCTTTGTGTCATAACTATGCGGTTATTGCACTGAAAGGTTTTTAAAGCGCTTGTGAACAATTTTACTTCTTTGCCACCATTCCTTATATACTCCTTTCTTACACTCTCGTCATTGTGACGTACTATCCGCGCCATCTGGTGGTTTCCTGTAATTTGCATATTCTTCTTCAAGATGTGTGTGATAATTCTACAGGTGAAATTTTTATTTTAGAGTTTAATTTCTGTGTGATTCTGAATTATCCTTAATTTATGGACATGAGTGTATATCAGTAATATATTGCATGCCTTTCCGTGCCCAAAAAATAAGACCAATTATTTTTTTTTCAAAAACTCTTTATTTATTCTTCCAAATTTATTTCATCGCCTTCAAAGTAATCTCCACCGGACACAATGCACTCATGCCAATTTTTTTTCCAATCCTCAATGCATGCTAAAAAGTCATCGGCAGGGATGGCCTTCAAAGCGCGCGGCGAATCACGTTGAATTTCTTCAATCGACTCAAAACGGTGTCCCCAGAGTTGTCTTTTGAGTTTAGGGAATGGCCAGAAGTCGCACGGTGTGAATCCGTTGGCTGTGGAACGATATGGGTTTCATTTTTGGCGAAAAAGTCATGCAGAATCAATGCAGTGTGAGCTGACGCATTCAGTGTTTTCGGTACCAATCGAGATTTAACGCTTTGAGGCCCAAAATGGAATTGACCGATCCTTTTAAAATTCCAACATCATCAGCAAGGTCTCTTAATTGTAAATCGACGGTTTGCAAGCACCAAATCTTTCATTTTTTCGGATGTGAGCAAACCAGAGAGCTCTTCGCCTTCAACGCGTTCTCTGACTTCTTTGAACCGTTTATACCACTTCTAAACATCTCTTTCCGATATAGGAATGCTAACCGAATGCCTTCCACAACATTCTATACATTTCCGCTAACAAAATTTAATGCAAGTTCTTTGTTAAATTAATTCAGACGTTTCAAAAATCGCCAGAATCAGTTTTAGCGTCTCACAAAGCCAAGAGTAACTCAAACACTAATGAATATTTTGACGTCAAATTTCACATAGATGTCAAGGACAGTGCCAGCAATCTAAAAAAGGGGAGGGGGAATGAAATTTCATAAGTCCCAGGATTTTTAAACAGTTGTTTTTCAGTTTGAATGAACATACTTGTAAGAATCAATAACATTCAAAACAATGAGACTGAAATAAAGTAAAATATTTTATTTATTGTACAAAATAGAATTAAAAAATAGTTAACTTTTAAAAAGTTTTCCAACAACAACTCAATACAAAATAATATAAAAATAGGTATATTCATTAATATTTTTTCAAATATTAAATTTTAATTTCAAATTATTGTGATGGCTCAATTCTTTTGAAAGACTGAAAATTACTTAATCTTTGCATAACATTATCTGTCCTGCATTCTTTTTTGTGTAAAGCTTTTCGTATTCTAAGGAAATTCTCTTTTGATAACACTACAGTACCAGGTAGAACACCAAGTTTTTCACATGTCTCCTGCATATTATGAATATTTAACATAGAGAACAATAAATCAACCTCCTCTTTCATACAGAATACTGCACTTTGTTTCAATTGTTTACTTTCGTCTATTGTCATTCCATTAGTAAGTATTAGTACATCTGAAGGCAGATATTGATGCAAATACTTTTCAAGCAACAATGTTTCCTTTTCATTTCTGGAAATAAAAAGGGAAAAAATCAGTTTTAAGGATTAATTTTTATGAAAACATTATATGCAGATTATACTATTTGTTCTAAAACAAAAAAGACATAAAGGGCATGTTTTATTTTTATCAGAATGCCCCCCCCTCTTAATATATCATCAACAAACAATATTAGTTCCAAATGAAGAGTTAAAAATGGAGATATTTCTGATGCAGATGATTTATTTCCAGGTGGATTAAATGCACATAATTGCAATGGAGTAATTATGAATCATTATTACAATCTATGCCTTAAAATGTTTACTGTGTTATACTGCACATTTAACTGTGTGTGTGTGTGTTTACGGTATCTTTATAATGTTACCTGTGTATGATGCGTACTTGTTCTTTAAAATGTAATGCATAATGGGATTTAAAATTATTAGCATACAGTACCTAATCTTTGATCTATAAATCTGGTAAGAATAATATTAATAAATTTTTTACTTTTCACAGTATGATATAATACTTAATTTAATTAATATTCCCCTCCCCTTTCAATGTTAAAGTTGGTTTTTTTTTCTAAGTTAAATTCAATCCACGAATAACAAGGTTAGGTCTACTTTTTTTTTTATGATTAAATTTATGATAAAACATTCCTGATTACTCATTTCTGTAAGAAATAAAAATATTTTTTTTACGATACATGTTATAAAAATAAGCAAAAAAAAAAAAATAAATAAAAGCAAGAAGTTAAAATATTTCTCCACACTAGGTAGAGTCAAAAAAATATTAAAATTAAAGAATTATATAATGTATCAACAGTTACTTTACTTTATAAATAATCTATAAATTTATTTTATATTATACAAATTAACACACACACACACAAAGATTAAATTTTCTTAATTTTATTATAAGACGAAAATCTAGTTCTAGTTTCAAGAAATAGACAAAAAATTTATCATGTATATATGTTACACAACTTCGAGATTAAGATATAACACTACAATGAAAAAAAGATATATTTTAACCATTAACTTAAATAATGGTATTGCACATTAGTTTTCATCCAAAGTAATAAAAGTCAAGTGTGTGCAATTTAATAAATGATTTAAAATAAACTTTTATGCAGGAAAAAAAAAAAAAAATTCGAGCAATTCATAATACTTACAAAATTAACAAAATAATTGGAAGTCTAAGCAAAAAATAAAATTTTTCCTTTAAAAGTCAATCCTTAATATATCAGTGTATTTTGACAAGCAATTAAACTTCTATTTTTAAGACAAATTTTTTACAGTGCAATACTGATCAAGTTGTAATTTATTTTAGAATTAATGAAACTAAAAAGTTTCTAAAAGTAGGATATCTGGAAATTCATGATAAAATGTTGTGGAAATAATTCATCACAGAATAAAATAAAAATGCTTACTTGGTAAAGACTTCAGCTTCTACAAATGTTTGATCAACAGTTCTTAATATAATATGAACCCCATATAAAGGTGATTTGATCTTCTTAAATACTAGGATTTTCATATTTGAACTTTCAATAAGTAGTAGACTATTAGATTTACAAGCAGACAAAAGAATGGTTTCAAAATTACATAGATCTGTTTTCAAACTGAAAAATATAAAGACAATTTTCTGCTGCAAAATTTTCATGCCTGCCAAATCTCCATAAGTAGATATATCTGCAATATAAATACAATTTTAAATTCCTTCATACATTTAATTTTGCTTATTTTATAATAACGAATAATATTTTTATGTTTTGATGTACAGCATAATTTAAAATAAAATATGATATTTGCAAGACCCCCTTCTCCTCAAAATTTTTTGATTAAATTATAAAAGAAAGTATTTGAAATCCATAAAGTTTATGGGACAATAAATAGATTTTATTCATTACATTTGTTGGTCAAAGACATTAAAAATAATTTGATTGTTTAAATCCAAAACGAACAAAGACATATTTTAAACAATCTTTATATTGAAGTTTCACAACTTAAAAAATATCTGCTATTATTGTTCTCACTTTATAGAGTACATATTCCTTAAAAAATTATGCAACATATTAAAAACCATTATAGTTTCTCTATCAAATACAATTTTAATGGTGATACAAAGTTAAAATTTAATGAATTTAATAATTATTTTAACTGTGGATAAATGGTATATTTCAATTTTTAACTAATTATTGATTTGGTAACATTAAATGTCACTAAATAAATTACACCAAAAACAGGATGGTTATAAAAACTAAAAAAATTTTTTCCTGACTAAACTTATTACAACATCTCCTCAACTTACAACCATAAGGCATATTTTTGGCTACTAATTATGTTAGTTTCCTAGCTTTCTTCCTACTCAGAATAATGTATGTGCATAATATATGTTATTAAAAACACCTTTACTAGTTATTTAATATGAAAATAATATATTTTTATGAAATTGAATGTAAAAAAAAAAACACAATGAACATCTTAAAAAAATCTATTTAAAACAGTATATTACAAGATAACCATTCTTACTAAAATAAACACAGATGAATTATTCATTTAAACAATTGTTTTTAAGAAATTGTAAAAAAAAAAAAAAAAAACATGACAATTCTCTCTGAATAGGGGTTTTTTTTCCCCCTCCTTTATGTACACATAGAATGGAAGCCCAGTTGAAAGGCAAAATTAGTAATGAAACACACAAATAACAATTAAAGTATGCATATGCTAAAGATACTTGATCAAATAATTTAGGCTTAATACAGTTAAAATATATATAAATAATAATTCATTAGAGCTCATTTTCAGTACCTAATTACATAAATAGCAACACCAATCAATGCAGATGCTAAAGGATTGTGAAATTAGGTTTCAGGAATGAATTTAAGCTCATTAATTTAAATAATAAATATTTATAAAAATAAAAATAATAAAATATTAAAAACTTTAAAATCCTTACATTTCTAAATCGGCTGAAGCAAATAACATAAGTGCAAATAATAGCATGAGCACGAAGAGAGCATAATGAAAAAACACACGCTAGTAAAAGATATATTTAAATATGAGATCATAAACTGGACAGCTAGTCATTAAAAACAAACAAAAAAACACCAGATGTACTGTAAAATGAGCAACGATCCCAATCGCAAAGTATGTTTGACTGCATCGGAGCTGATAGTGTTTGGTCCAAAATGATCTCGTCGACAATTTTCCCTAATGTTCAGATATTTTTATGAAATTTGTTTTACCTTTCTAGATCAATACAATTATCTGACTTCCCAGTTTTGTTGCCACCCTGAAAAACTTTTTGAAGAAAGAAAGAAATAAAAAAAAAATTCTTCTGTATGCAATATATGTTCTTAAAGCTATAACAATTAAATATTTATTCACTATGAATATAATTAATAAACAAATGTCTATAGTAGATATTTAAAATAAATATTGTGATTGCAATATTTTAAAAGCAGTTTTGAAAATTCATTTATTGTTGCATTTTTCAAAGTTTTCTAGCAAATCGATGTTGAGTAAATCTCAACGTATGAAATATTAAAATTGAGCTTGAAATATAATTTCATAAAATTGAGATTGTAACATATAATTTTCAGAATAGATAAACATTCAATGAAAAAGAAATTAAAAAATTATCTTAAATAACCCACAATAAACTAATATTAATAAGTTATACTATGGAAATTTTAATATCTTAATGGAATATACAACTCAAAACAGTAAATATTATTTCATTATATGTATCTACAGATTATAATAGTCATTAGACTTACCTTTCAATTCTGAACTAAACACATCAGAAGCAATTAAATCTGTTTGTAAAAGCATTTGTTGCTGTGTTAATACTTTTTCTTTCATAGGTAAAAAAAGTTCATTTTCAAATTCAGCTATTGTGCAAATATACCAGGAGAGCACAGCATATGTTTTCAAGTTTTCACAATTAAATTCAGGAATTTCAAAACTAATCATTACTGAAAATTTTTCTTTAGGATTTATTTGTTTACAATACTGATCTTCAACAGAGAATTCTTGAAACTTATGAACAATCACCCTTTGAATGCATTGTATAGGGTGATTAGAAATCCACATGTTTAGTACAGGATTATAAATACTTCTGAAATACAACATTAAACAAAATTATTAAAAAATTTTACTTTATATTTACTGAATTTTCATAAATTGAAAGTGTTTTATATTACATTTACACAAAACAATATTAAGTAAAAAAAAAATAATAATAATAATAACAAATTCAATAATTCTGAAAGAACTCTTCTTTATGATAAATTAATGCACCTTCATTTGAAACAATAGAATATAAATAAATTTTAGAAATTTTCTGTGAACCACACCCATTTATTAAAAAACATTGTTTAAGCACAAAAAGACTGAAATTATCAACTTTACATTAAAAATAATAATGCAGCATATATGAAATGTAAAAAAAGTGCTCTTTAAAAATAAACTAACATATTGAATAGAAATCAAATTACAATGCTATATAAATAATATTACAAAAAAATAAAATAATAATAATAATAATAATAAATAAATAAATATAAACAGCACGCATGAAAATACAAATATTTGTTAAAATTGCTGAAAATATTTCTGATTTTGAGTATGAATGACAGCATTTAAATTGGATCATGCATGAAATTAAATGTTGATGGACATAATGCAACTCCCTACTATTTCACAGGTGCTTAACCATTTGTCTCTACCCTTCGATTTCTGGGTCCATAAAATTGTATTAGTAGTTGATAATGAAATGCTCATATCAATGCATCTTTCAATTCATCACTACTAAAGAAAATATCACTTTCATCTGTGATGCTTTCTTCAATAATGATGAATAATGTTCACAAAACATCCTACAGTTTTCAATATAAACTATAAGAAACCCACTGCAACAAAGGACATGGTCAACATGATTTTTAATCCTAGTGAATAAAGTTGAATAATCAAAAGTATTTTTCATTTCTGTAACTGCATTATTTTAAAGATATTGAAACATTTGTTTACTTGTTCATAGTATTCATATGCTTCATGATAAAACATGAGAATTCTTATCGATGATTTGGCAACATGTTCATTAGACGAACAATGGGCTTAATTAATAAGAAATTACCCAAATTTTAATATGTTTTATTATACAGCTTTAAAACAGAGTTTCATGTAATTTGTATGAAATTAAATTAACATCTGCTCAATTAATAAATAAATAGAAACATTAAAAAGATTGAATACAATATTAGTCATCTACTAGAAATATTTAAATAAAAAATTGTGAAGCAAAGATGATTACTCAAAATAAATAAATATATTGCTAAAAGTATGTTACAAGTAAAAAAATTTAATAAATAACTGAATGAAAATTACATACTCAGATATTGAACTATTAAAATATTATCCAAATGTTATTTTCTAATTACATTGCTTAGTTATGAGATGATTTAAGCCAGAGAAAACAAATGAGCCTTAATATAAAAGTATTAAATGACTAAAATAATTTACACATTAATAGATATAAAAAAAGACATGAATTCTTAACTTAAAAAAAAAGTCCAACTAAAAAATAACTTTTATATTTAAGGTAGTCAAATAATAATAATAATAATAAACACCTTTTATCATTATTGATGAAAGTCCAACACAATATCCAACGGTCACAAATCAGCTGTTTCCAATGCTTTTGTAGATTCAGAACTACTTTGCTTTTAGTGTCTTTTTCTAATAGATTATTTTCCTCTTCCTGTAGTATTAAATTGACCAAAGATTCTCGAAAAGACTGAAAATAATAATTTTATTTTTATAAAAATTTTACTACTTTATTTTTAATTAATAGATATGATGTATTCCATAAATATCTATACATTTTAATAAGCATTATTAACAAACATGTTCAATAGGTTAAAATTAAACTAATGATTTCATTAACAAAAATAACCAAAAAGTTTGAAATTAAAAATATATTTATGCCTAACAATTTTAAAAGTTTATTAAGGATGTAATTTTTTCCATCAACAAAATTTTTATAAATAAAGAAATTATTTTAAAAAAAATAGTGAACCTAGAAAAGAAGATTGGACTACTCAATGTTAAAATTCATAAGAAATGCAAATAAACACAAATATTTATAATATCGTTTTGTTTAATATTTTTTAATTAAATTTGTTTTTCACTCTTTGAAAAAAATATATACATATGGACAATTGAAGAAATAATAAAATTCTTTTTGTTTTAAATTTAATATATTCTTAATAAAAAACACTAATATAAAACTTCTTTTTTGTATTCATATTTTTCATACAAACATTTGATACATTATATTATTACAGCAGGTTTATTTGTTTTAATATTTATTTTTCATATTTGCCTTATATATTTTCATTCTTTCCAACTTTCTTATCTATATCTTGTATTTATCATTTATTCGGTACAGTATCTTAAAATAAATATTTTGTAATACCCTTAATTTAAAAATTATAACTATCAAAGATATTTTACAGATATATGATGATCTATATGCATATTTGATGAGCTGGAGGTATTTAGTTTCTGCAAAGAATCAAGTGTAGCTTCCATTTTCTTTGTAATAGTTGACTTTGCTTTGGTGATTGCACATTTGCCAGCCTATAAAACAAATAATTAAAAGTATTAGAATAAAATAATTTTCATAATCTAATCAAAATTTATTTTAGAAAATTTGAAATTTCTAAGCTAAATAATAATAATTATTAATAATTATTTTATTAATAATAAAAATTAAATATATAATGAATATAAATAAAATATTTTTCAATAAAATAAATATTATTCAATAAATTAAATATTTTTCAATAAAATAAATATTATTCAATAAATTAAATATTTTTCAATAAAATAAATATTATTCAATAAATTAAATATTTTTCATTAAAACCCTTACAGAAACTTTTTAAATAAAATATTAATAATAATGAAATGCTGATGTGTAAGCAAAGGTTCAAAAATATAGAGCTAAACGAACAAATTTCCAAAGAAAATGAATGTGTTATTCCTTTTGAAATGAGACATCAAAATTAAATCTATCACTTTAATTCCTTCAATGCAGTGAGAAAATAAAATTTATTTATTTTTATTCACTCATTAAAAGAAAAATAAAGAACTACCATTCTAATACTAATAATTAATCATTCTAATAAATTTTATTTCAATATATGAATAATACATAGGAAAATATTCGCAATCAGTTAGCATCATCAAGGTCCCTAACAAAACATATTTGTTTTAGTAATTGCAATTTTAAAAAAAAAATTATAAAAATTGATTAGATCGGTATTTTTATATTTAAAAATACATAAGAATGCCAGGTTTCTCTTTCAAATTACAATAGTATATTTTAAAATTATTAATTACTTTATAATAATTACAAAATAAACTAAATTTTTTTCTTCTGAGTACAAAATAATAGCTTTTGAGTGATTAGAAAGTAATATGAAATAATTTATTAAATATTTATATAAACAATTAAAATAGTAAAGAATATTTAGGTTTATTTTTAACAGAAACTTGCTATATTCTCCTAAATTCTATATTTCAATATATATGCCCTATTATATCAATATTCACATACATGCTCTGTTATAGTAAATAAAACATTAATTGCTCTTTTTAAATCAAAGAAATAAGTTTGCAAACATCATGATAATAACAAATTAGTAGCAATTTTTTATATGGAATTCAGAAGTCGAATACAAAAACCATATTAAAAGCAATTTTAATTGTGAGAGGAAAACATTTAATAGTGGTAAAAAAATAGATAAAGTGATAATGCTACCAGAAGTAAAATATTAAATTGCTGCCAAGTATGAAAAGAGCTATGATGTCAATAAGGTTTTTATTTAATTAGAAATTTTTCATAATTTTTGTCTGTGCATTAGATAAAAAAGAATAACAGGCCTATTTTTTAAATTTTAATTTAAGTGTTATAGCTTTTAAGTTTTAGAAAATATGTTGTTGTTGTTTGTTTGAAAATATAGATAGATAAACAAATGTTTTGCTCAATATGTAGAGAGATTATTTAATATATATATGGCAAAAATATTATTAGAAATAACACATTGTGGTGTCACTTCTAATAACATTTTAAATTGTATTCTGTTTTTTTTTATAGATATGTATAAGACAGAGTATTTTTAAACATAAGTAATGCTTATAAAAAGGGCATCTAAATTAAGATCTCAATCACAGAAAACAAATAATAATTATATTTTTGTTATAAATAGCAAAAATATAATTATTATTATTGTCGATTTAAAATTCTTATATTTCTCATGAAAAAATAGAAGTAAAGAAAAACTTTTGCTTCATGTTCATTTAGGTAATACTTTATCATACTTGTAAGTAAAAATACTATTATTTTCTGCCCCTAATCACTCATGCTGGAAAAGTCTTAAATTTCAATATGTGAATTAAAGGCTGTCTAAAAATGCTTTTTTCAAAAAACTTTTGTGTGAGAAAAATAAACCATCATCTAAACATAATAGTTGTAAATGTTGGAAGGAAACAAAATGCAATGCATGTCTTATATTGTTGAGTTGATAAATGAAAAAGGCCTGGAATGAAATTATATATAAAAATTAGAATTATAAAAAAAAATTATGAAATATTTATAATCCAATTCAACTTTATAAAATTTTTTTAAGGTATAAAAAATTAGATTTTATTTACTTAAAATAGAATCTAATTTTAGAACTAATAATAGAACTAATTAAAATATTTTTAAAAATACATTTGTGTTTTTTTGGGTAACAAAACACATAAAAGCAATAAATTTAGAGAGAAAAAAAATGGATTTCTGTGTTTAAAGTTTTACCAAAATGAACATAAACCTCCCATTTATATATATATATATATATATATATATATATATATATATATATTATAATCCACATTTCAGATATCTAGCATATAATCACTTACCAGAACTTTAGCTTGGATACCAGGAACTGCTCTATTCATAGAATAATCAGGTTCAGTGTTTTTGCCAATATATTCCTTTAAAAGATATAGAATTATAATAAATATCTGCTTATTTTAAATAGAATCAGAATTTGATTTCATAATTATTAAAAAGGAAATAATTTCATATTTATTTACATCCACTATGTATTCATATATGTCCATTAAAATTTTAATTATTTACTTTTATATACTTTGTAAAATCTCTTATTATACAGTGGATATGTCTGCAGAAAAGCATATCTAAACAAAAACTGCTTAAAAACAATATCTTGAAAACTTATGAATGCATTCTATAATTTTTAAAATTGCATAAATTCAAAACAATGAGATAAAAGTAACCTAAAATCACACAAAAAAATTTTAAAAAAAGTTTGCTTAAAAAATTTCATTGAAAGTTTAGAAGTAATTCATATAAAAACTTAAATACTTTCATTCAAAATTAATTAATTTTATTATTTTTTGTTTTTATCAATGTTTCATATCTTTTAAATTGTTACTGCTAATGATTGATTAAACTGGTTCCAAATCACTTTTATCATAAAAAAAGAATGAAAGAATAGATGGAGAATGGATTTTTGCAAACTTTTATTCTTCTATGTATCGCTTTCTTTTCTAACAGTGCAATAAGTAATTAAACTTTGCAATGATGATTTTGTAATTTTTTTTATTTTATGTAGTTCATAATATCAAGATATACAGTTTAACAACAAATGATATATCTTATGCAGTCTTGCATCTTTTTAGAACATCATGAGTTAACTGAAACAGAAGTTAGTTTCCCATACTGGATTAAAATGAATTTTTTGAGCTGCCTCGTATTAAAAGAAACATAAAATCAATTGAGATATCATACACCTGCAACAATCATTCTATCATGATTTCATGCTGTTTTACAAACACTGATGTCCTACAGTATCCAAAAATTTGTGGAGGAGCTGCATGTTATTTACTGCTTATTTTATTTGTATTGACTTTCCATTATACATTTTTTTAAAATGAGTAAAAGAGAAGATATTTTTCAATGGTAATAGCAGCAATGTATCATATGATGATTTCGAAAGTGGTAATGAATCGCAGAAAAATAGTTTCGATTTTAAACAGAATGGCTAAATTTGCATTTTAATTTCAATAATAAAAAAAATTAATAAAACATCATAAAAAATTACCAATCATAATTCTAACAATGAATATTTTCAATTTTAATAAAAAAAAATATATATTAATCTGAAACAAAACTGTATAAGAAAAACAAGCGATGCTTCAAGAGGTCGAAGAATTTTGACCTGCTGTTAGTATAATGTACAAGTGGTAAAACCCGAATTGAAAAAGCTCACTTTAAGAATAAAGAAGATAATACACAAGAATATGCTCATTCTTTCTTGTATCATAAAATACAAATTCAAATGCAGAAAAAAAAATTTTGAATTTTTTGAAAAAAAAATCTAATGATAAAAAAAAAATCATACAATAATTATTGAAAATTTTTCAATGACTGAAACTGCCAGCAGTACCATGGTTTGAATGTGACAATCAACTCATTAATGTTGCATGCTAGTAGAACAGCATATCCCAATAATTAACAATGTTTATGTAAAATTTATATGGTTAACAATCTTTGACATTCACAATAAGAAAAAATTATTTTGAATAATGATATAAATTTCATTATTTGTTTTATCATAATAAAATTTACATAAAATGATTATTTGAAAAATTTACTATGGTTAAATTGGTATAACAATTCATACTTACAATCGGTATTAAAGAACTTATATCAGATAACATACAATCATTTTGCCAATCCTCATTTGTAGAATTCTTTAATAACAATAACTGCTTTGAACAATTTAGTAAAATATCCCCACAAAGTATGCATTCAATATTTGTCCAGGTTTTGCTGAGCTAAAAAAAATAAGATAAATTAAAAAATATGAAATTATCAAATGAAAATTATGCTTCTTTTTAAAATATATAAATTGTGATGAAAGCAAGGATGGTTGCGGCTGCTATCGAAATTTTCAAACTAAATGTTAAATTTTTTCAAACTGAGCATGAAACAAATTATCCTTCACCCACCTGTCCCCATCCATATAAAATTTTAAAGAAAGCATTATATGGTCTGCTTAATATGTACCACTGCCACTTACAAAAATCATTTGAACTTTTAACATATTTATTTCAGAGAAGAAGTTAATATAACAGAAAGAAAAAGAAACAAGGTAAGCAGCTTTTCAGAAAGGATAACATAAAATTTTTTGAATGGATAGTGCCAAATTTTCAGAATGAGTAGCCTTAAAATTTCAAACTATAATCATCCTTGCAAGAAAGATATAAATGCTAGATATGTTGTAGATACAAATACATAAAAAGAAAAAAATATTTTATGATAATTATTATTAATAATATTCCATGATTTCTAAGAGTATGAATAAAATACAATAAAAAGGCAAATTTTAAGGATCCTTATTAATCATCCCTGTGAATATAATATATTCTTAGAATTTTGTTGTATGTCCTTTTAAGAGATGATAAGGTTAACTGAATAATAACAATTGCAAAACTTATACCAGCTATTTCTCAATAAGAAATCCCAAATCATTAAACTATTGGTATACAAATTTATTGCTTCTTTGTATACATTGTAGGTATGGAAAATCTAAAAAAAAAAAAAAAAAAAAAAATGCTTCATTAAAAATTTGAATGAAGGAAAATATCATTGACAATCTATATTGGTACTGCATATAGACTTACTAATTCTCCCAGTGCTCTTCAAGTTGTGTTAAAAAAATACATCACAAATATTCAGCTAAATTTAATTTAAATGACTCATAATTAAATTTATCAAGTATTTTCAATTAATTTTCTAGAAGAATGGCTTAGAAAAGATAATTAACATAATTACTGCTAGGAATTAAAAGCTGAGTTTATTTTACTCAAGTTCTATCTAAAAGCATTCAACTTAAAAAGCCACCACTTTCATATATTGGCTGTCATATTGACAGAATTTATCTATGTCTCAATTAAAATACCAAAAAATTATAAATAAAAAAATCTTTTTTAAGGATAGAATTATGGTTTCAAATCAAGTACGCAAATCTATATAAAACACAGAATAAACTATTAATACTAAATCAACAATAATTTTATTTATATATAGAATAAAGAAATATGAATATAATTTCTAAATAAGGAAGGGAAAAAATTATTTGAGATTCAGCCTGTAATATTGATAATTTTTAACAAATAGCTGACATTTAAATTGAATGAAATAATATTTTTTATTCTTACCCCTAATGAAGAGCTGTCATTAAAACTAGAATCTTGATTTGTAACAAAATAAACATTTTTATTTGCAGACACTAATATCAACTTTACAGAACAAGACGATATTTCACAAAAATCTGTTTTAATAAATGATATGTTCAAATCTGGTTGCATAAGTACATACTGTAAAATTCCATTACAAAACAGAAATGATTCTTTTTCTGTACATAAAAATGCATAATTATGTTTCCAATTTATCTCTTCTAGACTACAAATATTTTGTTTAGAAATAGAAATGTTCCAAATATGAATAATTTTGATATCTTTCTGGAAATGCACTGGGAAAAAATGATGCAAAGATATTTCATGATGGGTTACTGGTGCATTGTTTAGTTTAATTTTTAAACCTAAAGAACTGACAAATATTTCATTACAACCTACAGCATTTTCACAGCTCTGAATTAAAAGCAGCACATGAATAGGATTTGGCAAATTCAAATACCCTATAGATGTACACTGAATAATTTTACTTAGATTTTTAATATGTGCCACTTTGTTAAGATTAACTTGATAAGTTGTATTATAGGAGAGACTGTGTAAAATCTGTTCATGTATAGATGAAAATAAAAGTAATGGCCCATGAGTAACAAATAAATTTACATTTGAATCAATACTTGAATAGGGAGGCCATTGCGAGGTATCAATATGGGTTAAAGTGTTTCCAATATTGTTGCAGTACAAATAAGCTGAAATATGATTCGATTTACTGATGACAATAATAGTCAAACATTTTACTCCGACAGCATAATTATCAACTGTTTCTAAAATTACATTTTTTATTTGAAAAGTTACAGGTAATGGTATTTTCCACTGAAAATACTGTATAAAATTCTGGTCACTGTCCTTTTTTTTGTGATTATTGAATTTATAAGCTATTAAATTTCCATCTAAACCAGCAATAAACACTTTATTATCAAATAAACAAGCAGAGCCAAGCATTGTTGAATTACTTATTATTATAAGCTACAATTTTGCATTATTTTACAACATCATTTCGGCAAGGAAAATAAATAATAACCACTTGTTTTGATTTTGCGAAACAACGCGCCAAACAACACTACAGGTACATACAGAATAGCTCACTTAATGTAGTCGTCATACTCGAAAAACTTATTTAGCACCTCAAATGAATTAAACTTTTATACTAGCTAATTTTATATCATATAAACATATTTAAATTTGATAATATTTATTTTAAAAGTTATGCCACGTATTTCTAATATAGAAAGTCCTTATTTTTGTATGGTAAAACAAGCAATTCTTCTTTCGATTAGTTTTGTCAGGAATACAGTTTCTCAAAATTTCACTAGATACATATAATTTCATCACTGATTCAGATCTGATTAAGAAGATGAACGTAAATAAGTGTTTAACTCAGGTTCTTAAATGAACAACTCAAGGAAGCACAATTATTCAGTGCTGAATATGGAAAATATATATTATTCTTTCGGAGATTCGACCTTATCTTCAAAGGACCAACTGGGGAAGGCTAGTGTTCCGCTTTCAAGTATTTTTAATTTAGTAAATACTGTTAACCAATCGAATCCTGTAGAAATTAAATGTAGAAAGATACAAATTCTAAAATTATGAACTTCAAGCAAGGATACTGTCAACATCTGCTCCATGGTTGGCAACTGTTTGAAATATTTAGATGTAACTAACTATAGAACTATTTTCTGAACATATGACTCAAGAAGAGATGTAGCAATCTCAGGGGATCCTGCAGAAAAGGGGGGTACGTTGGCTATACATGGTCCTTACACAATAATTATTTGCAATATTCTTAATACTAACCCTTTCAATCAAAAATCAGCCAAGTGAAGGTTAAGTGACAATTTCTTAAAATCTACGAAACTAATAATTAATTCTGATCAGGACATTAGGCAGCAACTTAAACGCCTAGCAGCCAAGACCCATATGTACAAGTTCCAGATATAAATTAACAATAGCTAAGAAAAAAATCAACGAAGTGAATTCCCAGGATGCTCCGAAGGAAGTTGCTGCACAACTATTTTCTGAACACCAAACAACTTCCCATAATACCCCTTACGGGAAATTACAATCTTTCATTACAAGAAATCCGTTGGATATTTCCAAATACAGAAAACAGACTTCCTAAAGGCAACGTTAAGATATTTCCACTTAACGACGTGGCCTATCGAAACATAACAAACTGCCTTAGTTCTTCAAAATTCTAGTACTAAGTGATAAAACCACACAAAGTGAGACCACTTAAAATGGTTATTAAAGGCCTCCCTACGGATATTTCCTGTTTCACATTGATTATGATAATTAGTGTATGCTAAATATTTTTGAAATAGCAATAGCATGTTTATGTAATTAATAAATGAAAAGTAGGCAATGTAATTTGAATTGAAATAAAAGGAAGATTCTTAGAAATTGGTGTGAAAATGTTCAATTTCATGGTTATTTTCATTGATTTCAAGTGCAACTGTCAAGACTTTGTCAAGGATAATAGTATTATCAGAATTATTGATTTTGATAAGATATCAACACTAATACTGAAATCATCAAAATTTATCTCATATAACTGAACTTCTCGATTATTAAAGTAGCGCAACTCAAAGTATGTTACTACTTCCAAAAGTTATTTCTATTACTCATAATTTTCTCCGTAACAGAATGACTAAAACACTGGAGCTATATCTCTCGATATAGGAAAAGCGTTTGATCGGGTCTGGATTAATAATCTTATTTTTAAGGTAATCCCTTTAAATTTTCCTCCAGCCTTAATTAAACTTGTCCTCTTTTATCGTACCGACTCCAAGTTTATTACCAAAATCAATAAGACGCGCTCTTTAAGGAATAATACGTTTAGAACGTTTAGCTGGAACTTCGCAAGGTAGAATGAATTTCTCCTCTCCCGTTTTCCACACATATTTCAGATATCGTTACAAATACTAAACTCCGTACTGCAGTTTTTGACGATGACACAGTTGTAAAAATAAAAATAAGTGTCTTGCTCATTTCCTTACTAATCACTTATAAGTACTTAACAATTAGTTTGACAAATGAAAAATTGAGATAGTCTTCTTTTCTAAAGCCTATAAATTAAAAAAAAAAAAAGTATCATTATTCTAAAAAGATCAAGTTCTTCCTGAAAGGACAGTACCAAATATTTATTAATCTTTTTCGATTAACATCTTACCTGGCAAAAGCACAATGCTTACACAAACCAAAAGTACCGGAATTGTCTCCATAAAATTTACCCTCTTGTTGATCGTCACTCTTTCACGAGATTCATTTCTAATCAATTGTTATTTTTTTATAAATAGCAGTACTTGACCTTTTATCACTTATGCTTGCTCTGTTTGGGTCTTCACAGCAGCTTAATTTTAAAAAAACTTTATTGACTCCACAACGTTACCATTCAATAAATTAAATATAAGTAATACATGAGAAATGTGGAAAATAATAAACGCAATCCACAGAAATATTTATTTTCTAAATTCATATAAACGAAATATAAACAGTAAAATCAAATATAATTGGAAGTGACAGTTCATCTCATAGTTTATGTTCGATCACCATTAGGTATGAAATTAATCTGATAAATAAGCTACTTTTTTTTTATTCTAATGCAGCTAGCAGACGATTGTCTTGGATGCTTCAAGGCAAGCGCTGCGCCGACGTTATTCTCTTAGTACCCAGGAGATGCATGTAGCTGGAAGATAAACTACGGAGGCGGAGTAACAATACCCCCGCAAAGTTCTACGATAATGTTAGACAGGGACCTACGATTTAAAGTGGATTCCGAACCCATGGCACCGCCGGGACTCGAACCCGAAACCTGTGGCGCTGAGTGCCAGAGCGCTAGCCCTTCGGCCATTCAGGTCCTATAAATAAGCTAATCCAAGATTTCGATTTATCCCACTACTGATTCATTAAATATTCTTTATTTTTTATTTCTAAGAATTAAGATCGGATGACTTATTTGACATCTCAGAAATTGAATGTTTAGACAGTGAAATCGACTTAAAAGAAACTACGGAAAATATTTTAATTTAGGTTTAAAATATTGTTCATTATTATATTAGTTTTAATTATTGTCTTAAAAGTAAATTAATGTTGTCCATGAAAATAGCTGGTAGTAGTTTTAATTAAAGTTTATTTTTCATTATCTATTTTGCTTATTAACTCAAAGGGCATGAGACCACCGCTATGTTTTAACATTTTACAATGAAGGAGCTAGTGGCAGCTACGCGGCCAAGGATCTCCGTAATAATCTACAATAAGAGAGTTTATTTTTCAATAAAACAATTTTCCATAAATCTGCTAGTATTATATAATGTACTTTTTTTGATTAACGTGTTTTTTTTTTAAATAAATTTTTTTTGGAAACTGGGGGTGGGAAGTATTTTGGGGCATTTTTTAGATTTATCTATGGCTGTAAAAACGCTAGAACTAGTCTTTCTGAGTAACTGATTCTGTTCTGCCGAGTTTACTAAACCTGTAGTTGCAGGAGTTAAATGTCATGCAGCATTCTTGCCCCGAAGTTGTTTGTTCAAATTCGGAAAAAGACGAAACAATTATATTTCATTAGAAATGCGTGGCAAAATGTAGTTTCGTTAGAAGAAAAATTTAATAGCTATTGTAAATAATCCAGAAAGGCATAAAAGAATGTGCAAAACTTGATTCTTATATATTGATTGTCGCAATGAGTAGTCAAGTCGTGATATGAATCTTCTCAGTTCTGAAATAAAAGATTTAGAAACTATATTTCCAACTAATTCCACGTGCAAATCCTTTATTGTTAAATAAATAAATAATGCTGCATAAGTTTTAATAGATTTTTGCCCACAACCTTTAACAAATTGGGCCTGAATGGCCGAGTGGCTAGCGCTCTGGCACTCGGTACCACAGGTTTCGGGTTCGAGTCCCGGTGGTGCCATGGATATTTGTAGTGGTTCGGAATCCACTTTAAACCATAGGTCCCGGTCTTAATAGGATCGTAGAGCGTTGCGGGGTTTGGTTTGGTTTGTCGCTCTACGGTCATCTTGTGCACACTTTAGGCTAAACATACCGGGACCTACGGTTTAAGGTGGATTCCGAACCACTACAAACATCCATGGCACCGCCGAGACTCGAACCCGAAACCTATGGAGCGTTGCGGGGGCATTGTTACTCCTCGTCTGTGGCTTATCTTCAAGTTACGCGTTCCCCCTGGGTAATGCAAAGTGAGTGATATCTGTGTAGCGCTTGCCTTAAGGCATACAAGACCAAGCTGTCTAAATGATTGCCAGCTGCATTAGAACAAAAAAAAAAACCTTTAACAAATTTGATATCGATTAATCCAGTGAAGGCGTCACAGACGCAGTTTGTAAAAGATCGGCTGATCTCGACTCGGGGCTTAGGCAGATTGTCCATTGATTGTTTAACTGGTTTTGTACGATACCTGCAACAAACATGATTAAAATCATTTAAAATCCTAGATGTGTATCCAAAACAAAAATTTCATATCATTACATTCGCGATGCATCCGATCAATCTTACCTTGCTCTAATCTATAGCAAGCAGAAATCCGCGAAAGGAGCATCTGTAAATCGATTAGTTTCCAAAACCGAGGTTTCACTCACAAAACAAATTTCTATCCCTCTTCTGGAGTTATTAAGTGCAACTTTACAAGTTTCATTACTGCGGGTTTAAGTAGTAGGTGTTTTAAGTAGTCTCCAGATGAGCATCTTTGATGTTGAGATATACGCGTGGACTAATTTAAAAATAGCTCAAGTATGGCTTGCTTCCCATCTAAAGCGTTGAAAAATTTTCATTGTTAATAGAATATCTAAAATCTTGTAATTCCATCCTGTTAGTCCTTTATATTACGTGCCAACTAAAGAAAATTTTGTTGACATGACATCACGTGTTAGCAATTCATAAAATTTGGGAAGTTGCAAACTTTGGTGGCAGGAGCCAAATTACCTTCAAGATTTCAACTATTGGCCACTTAAAACCTTGCATCTGAATTAGGCCCAAAGGTATTACTTGAACAAAGCGACCCTATTTCTTCAAACTCGTGCAAAATTAAATCTACTTTACAAGATATTTTTGAAAAGCATTCTTCATTAGCAAAAATTATCCTCATATTGGTCTATTGTTAATACTTTATAGTAAACTATAAATTCCGCAATAATCGCGAAAGCGTTAGTGAAAGTGTAGTAGTATTTATCTCTTTCATTGAAATCAAGTCTAATTTATTTCATTGGGTTCAAGAAACCCATTTTCAAGACGAATTGAATCATTTGCAAGCCAAGAAAACTTGTTCACTGCTCAGCAAAATACTCTTCTTGGATAAGTTTATTATACGGGAGGTAAAGGGTATTTTACAAGTAAAATTTTATCCTAATCACTTTTCATTAATCCTAAATTCTGATAGAATATTTTAATACAAATTACCCACGGTCTAATTAAACCCCAATGAGATTTTGGCGAGATGAAAATCTGAGACGTTGGTTATTACCTTGATTTTTTTTAGTGGTGGGTTTATTTCGAGATGAAAAGTAAAGCAAAAGGCGTCCATCTCATTGCAGGCCAAACACTTTGCAATTCGGGTTACCATGCATTTCAAAACTGTTTTCTTTTATAACATTCAATCTTTTCATAACTTGCGAGGACTTGGATCTTCATTTTCTCAATTCAAACCCTCTTTCGAAAAATGAAGAAACTTTTCTGCATACTTCGATTGTTTCTTCAGGAGTCTTCATGCTCAACAGAAGACCATCCATGTAAAAATTCTCGTATAGACATCAAATCGGATAATCGTGGATAACCCTTTGCGGCGTCCATTGTTATTTATTGTAAACACCTAATTGCAAGAAAAGAGCAGGAAAGTCCATAAGTTACAGTTACGAGTTTGTACTCTTGATTAGGTTCTGAACTGTTAAATCTCCATAAAATTTGATTAATTGTATTAATCATTACTCGACGATAAATTTGTTTTGTCCGCGATAACAGCAAAGTTTTCTATACGAAAACCATTAACATTTTAAATATTGTTGCTTCGCTCCTACAGCCGACATTTCGTTTTATGATACTAAATTTTCAGTTTTATAAGATGAAATGATGAGGGATATAAAAATTTATGTGATCAGGAATTTGCTCCGAATGATCATTTGTTTTTCCAAATCAATGTATTCGAGCATAAATTGCTTGTATGGACTGTTTTCTGGATCTTTAAAAAGTTTTATTTCCATGGATTTCAAGCGCAGAAGATCAGAGTTATACGAATTTCCTAGTTTAAAATTGCGGCCTGTTGTCTGGCCTTTGGTATCCAAGGCTTCAAGTTCGGATCCTGGCGGTGGCATGGATGTTTGTTAGTGGTTCGGAATCCACTTTAAACTGTAGGTCCCGATTTAATTACCCCAAAGTGTGAAAAAAATTATCGTAGAGTGACAAACCAAACCTAGTTTAAAATTTGTTTTGAAAAACAGAATTTCAAATTTCATATTTACTTTCCGAGTTGATTTTATAATTTGAAAAAAGTGTTCTTCACAGAATTTCTCTTCTGGTAATTTCGCAACCGAAACTGGATTCGATTTCCCAAATTTTTTTAAATCTTGGTAGATATTTAGATTTGCAAGAGTAAAACTATTTTTGAAATTGTCTGCCACAACCTATCCTAAGCGAGTTCTCAGTTATTATCACGTAAAACTTGTAAGGTAGAATGATGGAAAAGAACTTAGCTGCTCCAATAATTGAATTAACCTCACTCGATTCGAAAAAAATTACTGTCAACCAAAATTGTAGCCCAGTTAATAGCTTACGATCTTGAGGAGCTATAAAAGACTTTAAAAGAATGCTTTTATTTTAAATTTAACATTTTTGTCATGCATTGAAAAATTCACAAATTAAAAGTAGAGTTGTAGTTGGTGTGACAATGGAAATACTAATCACCGAGACTCGATCATTTGAATCATAATTAAAAGATTCTCTTAGCAAATGATTCTGATAAAAAAAATTGAGAATCCTAATCTAGGAGAACACGAATGTTGATAAACTTGAGGCTACCATCTTTTATTGAAGCTATTGCTGTCGGAAGTAAAGCGTTATCTTCTTGAATACGATTTACCTTAGTTTCATATCGGATGGGCTTTGATAATGTTGAGTCGAACATTGGTTGATGACGATTCCCATTATTTTGGATTGATATTGTCTTGTTCCTTGAATATTAGAGATTCCCTTCAGTGCTCTTAGTAGCTTGTGAACAGTTCCAACCCAATCTTTCATCATGCTAAAGAAAATGGTGTTTAGAAAAAAATATAGTTGTAAATTGCAAAATACAAAATTTTGCTGTCCGTTCCTCTGAAAAACAATTTAAACTCGTTACACTAATATTAAAATTATTATTTATTAATATTAGTTATATTACTAAATTAATATTATTTAAAACAATTTAAACTTTCTAGGTTTCTTTTAATAGCAAAATTTCTGCAGTGTGGGCGACATTTAGATAAATGATGTGGTTCTTTGTATTTACGACACTTCAACAAAAAAGTACGATTAGAGTTAACTTCAGTGTTTGACTTGGAATCAATTTTTGAGTTTTCTAATGTTAAGGTTCTATCATTTAAAAACTGTATAAAAGAATCGAACCACGGAAATTTTATGTCGACTGTTTTTTTCGATCATAAATGATGAGTTTCAGGATTAACTATGTTTAAGAGCATGTAGATGATCCAAACGTCTGGCTCGATAGACTTTTGTCACGTATTTTAAGTGTGACAACTTGCTCGCAATTGTTAGAGGTAATGTTGCCTAGTAACCTCAGATTATTATAGTTAACGCGAGAAATCAAATCTAGAAAAAAAAACAACATTACTAATAAATTATTAACGATTTTCTTTTTCTTATCGTAACAGTTCGAGTTTCGACCACGCTTTCTCATAACTATAGTTTGTTATAGGAATGATATTCGCTGAATAATTGCCATATGACCTTCCCCGAATTATTCAATTAAGCATTGGAATTTTTAGATATTGGTTAGTATGTTGTTGTGTACAACACCTAATTACAAATCCTTGAAAGCCACTGTTTGCAATAACCATGGAAAACAGGGATATTTAGTCTATGCATTCGAAAATTTTAAGTTGTTACAATACTTCGGTTTAGAAAATTAAAGTCTATTGCGCTAGAGACACGAGATGTGGACTCTAACAACTTCCGAAGTACTTTTTTTTTGCATGAAGACTACCATTTTCAATTTGTTATTTTCTATTGATCTTGAGGCAAAGCAGATTCATGTTCGATTATTTTACTAAATATTTCTTCTAATCTAACGAGTCGATCGTTAATGCCGATTGATTATTTTCAGTAGTCAGAAATGTTTCGATGCGGAGAAGTCTTTTCGAAACCACGCAATCCGATTAGTTGCACGGCCATTTTTAAATCGAAGAAATTTTTTTAAAGAAAAAATATTTTTTATTTCGAACGACGTAACCACATCCGGGTCATCAAAAATGTACCCAGCGTAAAGGTATTGCTAGAAGAATGATCGACAAGTTCTCCGACTCCATTTAATTGAAACTCGTTAAAAAGGTTTAAATTGTCACTAACCAAAAATTAAAACCCGGATAATATTGGATGTTCTGGAGCTTCCTAGCCCCGAGGTGCCTCATTTCCAGTGGAACAACATGCTAGAACAGAATAAAATATAAAAGTGAGCAGAAAAAAGATGTAGAAAGAACATTACATACTGCACTGAAAAGTCTGGCGAATGAGGAAGTTATGATCACGGAAGGAGGGAAGAGTCCTCATAACTTTTAGAATGGGCAAAGCTAGAAATTAGTTTACTTGTTGAAAAATGTTAAGAAAACTTGCCCCCCCCTTTTTTTTTTCTCTTTCTTTCCAATGGCAGATTATGAGCAGTTTCAGCAAAAAAAGAACGAGAAAAAAAACATACAACAACAACAACAAAATAATACAACAAAACATGCTGACAGAGTTCATTAATCTAACAATAATGCCAAGTTGCAGATCTTTTAGCCCCTTAAAAGTGTTACCAGGTGCACCACGGGAAGATAGATCTTCTGCGCATATCTACAAATGAGTCAAAGATGTTTCAAATTCTTTCACTATGAAGAGTCTTTTGCAGCATGGTATCTTTTTATGGAGAAAACGAGTTCTTAAACATTGAGGCGAAGAAATGTTCAAGTCATTGCTAAAACTTTTGATAAGATTTAATTACAATGTCCAAGTATAAATTCCGGTAATAGAATTATCATTTAATCCTGAGGCAATTGTTTCAGTGACCCTAAGCAATCGATGAACCATAGAAAGATTATGAATAAACCCAAATTGTTGTAGAATTATAATATTACTTTTATGAACGTGTGAAAGATGTTCCTGAAGAATTAACACATCATCATCATCATCATTCTGGTTCACGGAGTACCATGGCCATGTAGGGCCTGAAAAACTCCTAATCTGTTACAGTAAAAGACATTGGAAAAACAGTACATTACTATACAAAAGAAGGAAGTGAGCATTGGTCATGTCCACGCGGCAAAGAAATGAAAAGAAACATTAGACATTTGTGAAAAAAGAAACGGAAAAACCGAAGACAGCATGGTACAATTGAAATTTGGAAAAGCGATTAAATAGTTAATTTGAAACATTTAGCGATGATTTGAAATTTTTCAAAAGGTGAATTAGCGTTTTTTAATTGTGCATAGAAGTTGTCTATACCACCAAGCATGTTGAAGATGCTGGAAACTTCCTGTAGGATATACACTGTTTTGGCAGCCGTATCATGATCGAAATCTTGCCAGATGTTTTGGCGATCGGGAATCACTGATGGAGCAGCTGGCGGCGGCCCACGCAAGAAACTTGCGTAGGAGACACCAGGCGTGACTGGTCGACTGTTGAAAGTTGTCTTCGGCGCCTCGACGTTGCGACTGGGTGGAAGGCGTGGCTTCGGGAATTTCGGGCAACCGCGCCATGCGGCAAGGTGCCCCATCTGGAGGCAGTTAATGCAGGTAGGATTTTCAATCCTGTCCTGAATTGTGCAATCCTTCAGGTAGTGCTCGCCACCACATTTCAGACAACGTTTCTTGTAATGGCAGTTCTTTGCCGAATGATGGAAAAGATTGCACGCAAAACATTGGGAAGCACCCGGCTTCCTGTTGAATTTTTCCACGCGCACCGAGAGGTGGAGCAATCTATCAACTTGAAAAATTTTTGAATTTTCAGGACACTTTTTATACACCAACTGCCACACGGGAATTAGTGCCTTGGTCTTGAGGTTGGTTAGTTGGCGCACTTGTTCAATAAGTCCAGAAGATATCCAGAAGATATCTCCTCGGCAGTGTAACTGACGGGGAGTCCTTTCAGGACGGCTTTTAGCGGTCTTAGATTCTTTGGTGTGATTACAAAAAACTCCGTCTGGGAGTTTTTCAAGAAAGTGGTGATAAGCCGGTGGTGATCCGGATTACTGGGAAAAATTTTTAGGTGTTCACCTGCTAGCTTTATCCTGACGTCGTCCTGGAATTTCTTGCTGATTTCAGCAATCAGATCTTTTAAACTGTCCGAGTACTTGACCATAATTGGTGGTAGTTTCGGCTCCGTAGGCACTTGAGGTTCATCATCAGGGTTTTCGTCAACATCGAGGTTGGCGTATTTATTTGAAGTGTCAATTGAGGTGGTAGTAGAAGTAGCAGTAGCAGCTTTAGCAGTATGCTTCTTAGCAGGTTGTAGAAAACCATCGTCATTACTTGCAGCGGTAGCTGGCCTTTTGGGTTTTTTAGTTTTTAGAGTAACCTTGGCGCCACTATGCCGTGCACAATTAACAATAGGACATTGACCAAGCCCACTTACCTGGTTTTCCGCGTCTGATACAGCTTCTGCAGCTTTCTTTATAGTAGCAGCTGAGGCCTTTATTGTCTTTGCGGTCACAAGACCAGCATCCATCAGGATCTGCTGCTTCGTTATAGCTTGAGTTGCAAGATCATGGAGTTTCCTTCGTTCGGTGAGAAGCTGCGTGGCAGCAGTAATTTTCCGACAAACATCTGCTTCTGTGAGAACAGTAGCAGGATCCATCTTGGAGGTAGTAGCCGCCGAGGGTTCTTCACTGGGAATTACCTTCATTGTACAATCCGGTGGAGGATCAATCTCCATTGACGGGCGTGATTGCAGCAGAGGGGCAAACTGATTAGTATAATCCGCCATTACACGAAAAGCATTAGCCAGACCAGGGTCTTCTTTACATCCAAATTCCATCAGAACACAACAAGAACATATGTGCGAAAGAATCAAATCAACTCCGCGATCCACTCAAATCACTAAGTATCTCAGTGACTGTGTTATCAACAAAAACCAAGAATTAACACAGATCTCGGCTTGCTTCATCTTAAATACAAAACGGAAGAAGGCGCACCATATACAAATTAGCATAACTCGTGGCAAGGCTGAACATATATTTAGTTTTATTCCATATAAGCAAATAAGTTATTAAATTGTATTCAGGAATTTATAATAAGCAAAAGAAAGCAATTCATAAGCTAAAATAAAGTATAGCGGGATAAATTCGCATTTTATTGAGTTTGGAGTGTAATTTCTTAAAATTAGCGTTGATTTTTTTCAAAGTTTTTTTTTTCTGTAATTTTAACGATTTTAATTTATTTTATCTACAATTATATTGATGTATAAATTATACGTTTGAATTGAAGACTTATTCCCCCCAAAAATAAGGATTAAAATCTCTCATCTGTTATTAAAAAGCTTTGAATGGAAATAAGTTTATTATCAAGTTTTTTTATACAAACAACTTTTTGCAAACATAATTAGAATGTATAGAAGAAATAATTTTATTTTTAATCATATTGTATTATCAGATATATTTCGAATTCAAAAAATAATTATCATATAATTTTTTTTTTGTAAGAAAACAAACAAACGAATAAATAAAAAAAAATCGCCCTCTAGTGGCGGATTTCTGAATAATCAATGGTAAGATGTTTTGATAACTGACTATTTGGCGGCTTGTGTGGTGGAAATTCACTGACAGATGATGTTTTAATCTTCAGCGAGTGAGATGCGTGAATTTAGTGTGAAGTTATATTGCCGGTATCTTATTTGATGTTTAATTTGTGTGAGATTTTTCATAAGTTAGGCTACTTTAATATTTTAATCGAACATTTCAATTGGTAAGTTTTGTTTTTTGACTTAAATTTGACTGTTGAATTGCATATTCTTTTAGTTTCGGTATTGTTTACAGTAGACCTAACATAAATTTGGTAAATAATTAGTTGGTCTAAACATCCTTTCCTTGTTTATTACTATTTTTTTAAAATTATCCGGATGTTTATATTTGTAAGTTTTCAACAATATTACATATTTATGATACGGTTTTTAAAAAGTATTTTCATTTTAAATTTATCATACCGTTAATTAATATCGGTTTATTTTGAAAATTTCCAAGTTGAGTCTAAAATTGTTTTCCTTTTATTTCATCACTATTTTTAATAAAAGCTTAAGTTATTAAATTTACTAGTATCAAACACTTTGGCTAATTTTATTTTGAAACTTTTTTGACACATTAATTACATTTCTGTTTGATATACATATTATTGACCTGTAGTATATTTGATATCAAAATAAAAAGGTTTATTGTATTAGTTCATAATTAAATTACAAACATGTTAATTTATTTTGGTTAAATAATTAATTTGAAATTTTCATAATTTTGTGGTTAATATAAATTATAAAAGCATGCCATATAAAATATTCTTTTTATTTATTATTATTTTTTTTACAATACATGCTTACTTTTCAAGTAACATTCTAATAATTGTTTAATGTTTCTAAAACTGGTTTTGAATGAAGTTATCATATGAACAACATTTTATTTTTGTTTGCATGTATTGATATACTTTAGATATTAAAGTCTAACTGAATTGCTATCTTTTGTGATTGTCATTTAAGCATATTTACTTATACATAAAAATTCCTTATATAATAGTTTTTATTTAACTTTAGGTTGTATTTTAAAATATTATTAGATATCTCTCTAATTGCATGTTGTAAAAAATAGATGCTTTATTATATAAGTTTATTACTGTATCAGAATATAAAATTATTAAAAAACTTTCATTTCTTTTTCTTATTAAAAAACGTGGAAAAAAAAAAAATGAAGATTTGACTTTACACTTTTTGTAATTTTGATTGGGAAGAATCATATCAGAATTTACTAAAATTTGTAAGAGAAATTTTTTTTGTATATTAAATTTAATCATGGTATTTTTAAATTTGTTGTCATTTTAATGATTTTAAAATTTACAATATTGGTTAAAAACATTGTAAAATAAAAGTTGTTAAATTGTTCAAAACAAATGAATTTCCATCAAAAAATTATCCTCATTAAGAAGAATTTTAAATAGTGTAATAATGTAATATATATAAACATGTAAATAAATAAAACTTATACTAAAAATCTATATTAATTTTTTTTGTTATCAATTAAAAACCAAGAATCTACCCATTAAAATTGAAAATTAAAACTTTTTATGTGATTTTTCTATTAAAAATTTTCAGAGTATTTGTAAATTGTCCTTAACTCTTATTTAAAATTTCAGTTCAGTTTTTTGTTTAATATTTTAAATTATATAAAGATAAAATTTCTATGCTTAAATTCTCAATAATAAAATTCTTTCATTTTTTTCCTTTTGTTATTAGAGGTGGTGATTATATATTCTATATTATGCAGTTAAATATTCTATAATATGTCTAACGTCCTTATTCAAATCTGATCTTCAAAATTTTTTTTCAATACAATTTGTATTTACTTTCATTTACTCAACTTTAAGTCTATATTAAGAAAATATCCAACTCGAGAGAATTTTGTAAAACTTCATTTCAATTAAGTGAGTCTAACAGTTTCTTAAATGAAAGGTTTCATGTTTATAATTAGAAACTGATTAGAAAACTGTATAGGTGAGTTAGTAGTTCAATATATCTAAATTCTTTTTATGTGTAATTTTTAAGAACATATTTATTATATAAAAAGATGTTAAGGCGAACTATTAAACTATTAATATATAAGTAAAATATAGCTTATCTTAATAGTTCAAGTATTTTGCATTGTTTTCTGCAGTAGCAAAATTATTTAACAAATATAATTTATTTTTCATTGGGGAAAAATGTCAAATTACTTTAAGTTCTACTTAAAAAGATGTTGGCTTGATATACTATCGTTCATATAAATATTAGACTTTATATAGAAAGAAGTTGACATACAAGACTATAAGCTAAAAATAATTATCTAGTTTTATAATCATAAAATTTGATTCCTTTAATTTCTAGGATTACGGATTGAAGTTAGTATGGGCCAAGAGGTTTGGCTTAAAGCAAAATTGTTTCCTTTTGTTACATGAATCATTGATGATGTCTGCAAGCGGTGAAGCTCTCCTTTATAATTGTCGTTCTCTGGAGCGACCAGAGAATGGACCTATGTACTCTCATATTGTTTCTATGCGCAATGGAGGAAAGAACATTAGTAACTGTGCTAAAATATATTCAAAACCTTCAAGATCAATGTCTACTTGTGTGCCAAGTTCCTCATGTGAAGCATTACGTTATGCGGTGGCAGCGCTTAATCGCTTGGATGATTTTAATTGCGAAAAAATAGGAGCTGGATTTTTTTCTGAAGTTTTTAAGGTAAGTAATTTAATTTTCCTTCTGTTATTTGAATTTTTGAAGGTATTACAAGTAAGTGTATCATACCAATAAGTCCAGTTTTTCAGTAATTTTTCAATTGGTAGAAAAAAATTTTAAGATAAAAAATTGATACTGTTTTTTTAAGCTAATATATAACTTCTGTTTTAATTTAGAACAATAATTTCCAGTTAATCTTTTAAAATATATAAATGAATAGAGATGGTCTCTATTCTATTTGTGTGTTATATTCAATTTATTAACTGCTATTATTCTTTTCCCTTATTTTTAGACTGTTTTCTGTTTTTGACATTAAGTATTCTCTAAGAAAAGTATTGTAAATAAGTTGGCTTTATTACATATTTCTAATGTAAGTTTTAAGGGTTATGTTCACGTTTTTCTTCTAAAACCGATTAAATTCTATTCTGATTAATTTTTAAATAGAATAAAATGTATATACCTGGGCACTGTTATAAATTTGAATTCTATTTGTTTCTCATCAAGTGATTAATTTCGTAGATTAAACCATCTTAAATTGTGAAGTACAGATAATTCTTAGAATTAAACAAGAAAACAAAATTTATTAACAATTTAAAAAATAAGTTGAATTCAGTTTTATAATTTTAACATTATTTTTTAAAATTTAAAAATAAAATTATTATTCTTATATTTTTGTTATGAATAGAAATTATTTAAATTTTAAAATGTTAGATAACTTAGTAAATTGAAGGAAATGAAAATTTGTTAAGTTGAAAATTTTATTTCGTATAAAAAAAAGTTCTTACAATAAAAAATGTACAATAAATTCTATAAAATACAATAAATTGCTGTTGGATAAATTTTCCAATTGACTAAAGTACTTTTTACTACAAAATTATTTAGGATATGAAATTTCATTTCATGCTTATTGTGAAATAGTATATGATAAATTTTATTCTGGAATTATTTCTTGAGCATGCATGTTATGTTTTTAAATGGTATTTAAGTTTAACAGTAAATTTATAAATTTTGTAAATGAATGAAATGTTTCAGTTCTTACAAAATTAAATTTGTGAATATAAGTGAAAAATCACACAGGATTAATATTTTTAATGTAATTTTACATCGTAGAGGAAATGTATAGTTTTTACCAACTTATCTTAATTTTTAGAATTTTTTTTCATTTATCTTTAAAAAACAAAATTCCTTTAAGTTTTTGGCTGAAAACTAAGGAAAAATAGTTTCTTCATTCTCGTTTGTGTGATGGTAGGATATTCTTAGAATACTTCTGCTTTATTGTTGTTTTTCTGTTTATTTATACTTGTCTTAGTGGGGTGGGCTTTTTTTTTTATGTGGGAATTTATAACAGCTGAGTTACTCTGCATAGGGCTTATATTCTTTTAAAATAGTTCAGTGGAGTTATCAATGTCGTATTTTTCGGTTATTATGTTGTACTTTATTGAATAACTTGCCTGCATTTTTTGATTGACGTTATGTCTTCTTAACTTATCGGAGTTTTATTGCAAAAATGCCATTGTCTCTTTTTAGCAATCTAATTCGTCTTTTATTTGACCTTCAAGCATTCTGTCACTTTATTTTTTAAAGCATTTTCCGTGAAAGATAAATTACCTTAAGATGTCTATTCAGTTACGAAATTGTTGATCAATTCGTTATTTATAATTTAAATGAATTTGTTTATTAAAGCGGATTCCTTGTTATAATTACGATAGGTTTGAAACGCGAGTGTTATGTTTGAATTTTCTGGATCGCTGGACCAAAAGTAGCAAGCTAACTTTAATTTCGTCAGAAATATTATTATTCATACCGTCAAAATTGTTTAATTTCCTTTTAGTTGAATTTTTTGTTTATTCGTATTTTTCGTCTGGAATTATAATTGAATTTGTAAGTAAATTAATGTTTAGAGTAAAATTTTTAGTAACGTGACTGGAAAGACCATTACGTTTAAAATTATAAATACTTGGAATGTCGTTTTGACATAAGCTATATGTTGATGGTGCAAATTATGCAGAATGTATTTCATAAACATGTTTAAATATTTATTTTTTCTTTTAGTCCGTTATTTTATTTAGAAATGTTTTTGTAGTAAACGAAATAAAGCCATTTTATTTTACAACAGTGACTTTACATTTACAATTGGATGTCTGTAGTGATGGAATATTAAGTTATAAATAATTAATTCTATTAAACTATACCATCAAATCACATAATTTGATTTAAACAAGTCTTTGCGTGAGCACTTTATAAAAGATTGTATTTGTAACTGGCAGAATTGTAATAGTTTATCCGGAATGCTTTAGGAATCTGCAATATTTCTTGTTTTACAATAAGAATTTCAAAATTTAAGAATTATAAGAATCAAAATAAGCCATGATGTGCATTTTAAACCTATTTAATTTATTGCTGTCAATGAGAGATTTAAGAATTCGAGCTTTTACCGTTGAGTGAAGCAATTTTGGACTCTTTAAAACTGTTTTCGGGCAGTGGAATGTAATATATCAATCTTTTCCCCGCCTTCGCGAGGCCATCTTGAAATCTTCAAATTGACCTTGGCCTTGACAAAAAGTGTGGAGAAACGAAAACATTTCTTTTTTTAGAACTTTAAAGTAGTTGAAGGCGATTGAAAGAAATGATCGATTTTGATGACATTTAAGTAATAAAATTTGTATCGAATATCGTCTGGTGGGAAATTATATTTAAGTTATAATCATATTTAGTAAAATTAGAATTAATATATATACATGCTGCATTTATTTAAATTTAATTAAAATTATAGTACCTATAATTCTTCATGTAATGAAAAAAAAAAAAAAAAAAAATCTCTTGATTAATGCATATTTTTATATAATGTTATCGATTTAAAGTGTCGGACAAATATAAGATTATAATTATGTAAATTTAATCTGTTATCCAATTTTTTTTTCTTTGTAATAAAATTCCTGCAGTTATGTAGACTTTGTTATCGCAGATAGAAGAATCTAATTTTATACTTTCGTGGTATTTAGAAGCGTGCGTAGATATTTATGTTTAAAATGATTTACGCTGCTAGCTTAAATTAATTTAATGTATCGGTATGAAATTCATATGTAATTAAAATGTTTTTAATGAAACAAGAAAATGTTATGAAACTAGCATTGCATTTGATTAAAATTAGTCCTTCTTTAATTGTTATAATCAGCATTCTAAACACAAAATATCGTTTTTGTTAAAAAAAAATCATCTTTAAAAGCATAGATACCTTGTTAATATATTTCGTCTTTACTTCAACTTGATGAATTATAGGGATGTGTTCCACTTACTTCGGCTACGCCCTATTCTTATTTCGCCATCATTTTTTAAATTATGGTTTTTTTCTGATTTTGTTATTTGCTACCTGATTGATGTGCCCTTTTTTTATTATTTTATATAATCCTATTTACGTAATCATACTAATCTCCATTTATCAATTGTAATCAGCAGTTTTGTAACAATCTTAACTTGTTCATCACTTGTTAACTGGTTCTCACGTACTCATTAACTTGGCTGCACGCGCGCATATAGTTATTTGAAAATTCTATGTGTTCTTCTTCTGTGTGTTTATTTAAATTCTTTATATGTAATAAAGAATGTGACATATGTTACTTTAATTCAGTTGATATTGTAGTATCTAATTCGATTTTTGGTTTTATCAAGGCACAAAAGTGATCAGCTAATTGATGTTTATTTATCGGTTTTTTTTTTTTTTCCCCCATTTATGTTAAAAAATATTTGTATGTTAAAAAAAATGTTTGTTCAAAATACGATTTGATTGAAACAAATTTGTCAAATACAAAAACATGCATATCTTTTCTACTTTGTTCAGCGTAGTATTAAAATGGAAGGTTTTTGACTGTATATATCGCAGAGGTAAAAAGTAAAAAAAAAATATATATATAGAAAGGGTTTTTGAATTCAGACTAGGATGTAATGGTTAAATTAACTAATTCTAATCTGCAACAAAATAATAATAAAAATAATTAAATACTTTTCTAGCATTAAAGTGCATTTTTTTTTTTTTTTTTGAACTAAGTTATGTCATGTTCCCCGTTTTAATCAAATCAAAATATAGGTATCTTCAAATATATATAAAAAAAAAAAAACATTGGCTGGCGCTCTGGCCTTTGATACCACAGGCTTCAGGTTCGAATTTTGGCTGTGGCATGGATGTTTGTTAAGGGTTCGGAATCGGGAGCCTGAGGGTCCAGTGGCTATCAGACCCCTGGTGATCGGTACCACAGGTTTCGGTATCGAATCGATGTCCTCGGACTCATATGACCGTAGAGTGTCACAAAACCCAATCATACTTTTCACCCACATCATTCCCAAACTGTAAAGGAACAACTCAGCTCTAGGCGCATAGTGGTGTGATGGTGTAGTGGTTCGGAATCCAAGATAAACTGTAAATCCCGGTTTAATTAGCCCAAAGTGTGCATAAAATGATCGTAGAGCGACGAACCAAATCAAATCTATTCATTACTAATTTGTAAAATTAATTTCTAGTAATTTTTTCCCAATCTACTTATATATGCGTTAACTGGTAAATAAGCAATAGCGTTGTTAAAGAAATTAAGTTTTTGAGTTTTGTAAACAAAGCTTTAAATTGCTGAAAATATATAATAAATTGCATTATCGTAATAAAATCTAAATTGTAATTTAGATGGTAAAATATTATAACAATAGAGAGTTTTTGCATACCCTACGTTAGTTACCGTAGGACGTCCGTTAGCTTTTTCTCCCTAGCGCGCATGCTCATAGGAAACTGAGCATGCGCGCTAGGGAGAAAAAGCTAACGGACGTCCTACGGTAACTTATATACGGTATGCAAAAACTCTCTATTATCTTGCATAGAACCATTTTATAGGGAAAGCGCACATTAAATATAGTAAGAAATATTAGATATGAAGACCAATACGTATTGTAACTTTAAGGTATTCTTTTTAAAGTATTTTTCAATGTTTTTTTTTTTTTTTGCTTACCTTGATAATGAAAAATGTTAAAGGTTCCCATCGCACGTACAACAAACGTTTTTTTCCTCAATTAAGCATCACTATTTTAAGAAAAATCTTTTAAGGAAATACCTTCTAAAAGCTTTGTTTATTTCTTATTCGAAACATGTTAGAAATACAAATGTTCTATTAAGTGCGAGGTTTTTAATCTCCTGTTAAAAAGCTTCCTCTTAAAAGCAAAGCAGTGGTATGGCTCAAAGAGTTTGTCGTATCGTTTGGCATATTCGATATGCTTCATTTGTCTGTTTATACCCGTAGACGTCTAGTCCGTTTTCTATGTGGCCTTAGGACGCTGACCCTACCTTTTCTGTTGAGTGTTGGTGAATCTGCCCTGAATCCGACAGTTTTTGTTCTTGATACTTTCCTTTTATACTGGACGGGCACAAAAAGTTCGTCGAGTTTATTTGTTTGTACCATTGGTTAGCGGTCGGGTCATTTCGTTATAGTCTGGTTAATTCACGATTAATTTTTTTTTTCTTTCTGCCTGTCCCTTAGACATGCTCGCTGATTTTGATTTGAAGACTTGCTGCTTTGCTATCGGAGACGGAGTCCATAAAATTTAAGTGGTTTTAAGTTTTATTTCTTGGATTTAAATTGTTGACCCGATCGTACCTCTGTTATTGGGCCCTTGTATTATATTAATACTGATCTCAACAGTTGGCTGGTAGTGCATAGAATTGTTTGTTTTGGGTTTGTACAATGGAATCCTCGTTAGTCAAGGTTTATCGTAAATTGTTTTTGTTTATAAGTGCATGCAACATCTAATTGATGGTATCAAGGCAAAAAAAAATTATCAAGTGGCTTTATATGTGTATTTTTAACAATTTATCAAGTTTTGATTTAAAAATTTTAATGATTTAAGTTTTATTTCTTTGATTTAAATTGTCTATTCAATCGTACCTCTCATATGTTTGTTATATTAATAATAAAACTAATAAAAAGATTATAGCTTTAAAAAACCCGTCGGGATTATCCAATTCCGTTTTTTTTTTCTGTATTAAAATACATAAAATAAATATATCTTAAACTCTTTATAAAAGTAATTAAGAAACTTATAAATTTAACCTTTTTTTATCGTTACTCAAACAGTTAATATTTAATCTTATTTACATATAAGGAATATATTATATCTAAATTCTTGTATTCTGAACTGAAATAGAGGAAAATATACCTTTTCATATTTTATACTCAATAATAAAATCATGGTTTGATGGCAACGCTTTAAATATAATTGAAATATTTTTTCTCGATACATTGTTTCAAAACTATTTAAATTAAAATCTGTGAAAATCGTAAGAAAAATTTGGATTTTTTTTTTTCAATTAATTTATAAAAAAAATAGTAAACTATAAGAAAATTTTGTGAAATTTGCTTACTATAACGTATTGCAATGATTGCAATTTCTCGTTAATTTTCAAGTTATCTGCTTCACTGTATTTTTAAAAATTTTTTAATTTGCACTCAAATGAGTAAATTCACTCGTGAATATTGATTCCAAAAATAACCTGCTTTTAAAAATTTAGAGGAATTTAAACGTAGTTAGCTAAACCAATTAAAAATACAATTGAATATCATTTAAAAAAATTAAATATTATAACTGTCAAAACAATGCAACAGCGCAAATAGGGTTATTAGCCTTTTTAATGATGATAAATTTGAAATAACATAACTTTTGTGTTTTTTAACGGCCCTTTCATATATCACTGTGTATCTATTTGGTCCTTAGTCTTAACAAAGTGGTACATTTCTATTGTAAAGTGTACCCGAAATATTCTTTACTCATACGACTCCATAACACGCCTATACACAACTTTGTTTGTGGGCTTAGTAGGACTTCAAACATGTAAACATAAGCAGTTCAATGCTTTTAATTACCTGAAAAGAAAATAATTTTAAAATCTTTAATGTTTCAGTAAATCGTTCTAGCTTGTATATGTTAAGTGAACTTCTTTAGATTTCTGTAAGCAATGTTAATTAACTTCCATACATCTATTTATTAATTAATAATCATTTTATGCAAATGTTTACATACTATTATAAATCATTTAAATGTTCTTTGTTCTCGGTTCACATAACGCTATTAAACTTTTTAAATATTTATGAAATATGTTAAAATAATTAACTCTTATTCAACAATTTATATAAAGCATGTACATTATATAGTCTAATTCCCAAAAGTTATTGAAGTACCAGAAAAATTGCGATTTTACGCCCAAAAATAAATGAATTTTCATAAACATTACGCAGTATACATAAAAAGTAATGCTGCATCAGAATACGATACATAAATTAGTGAATTACCATTATTGGACATATAAGCAAAAAGATGTTTAAAAAGTGCCTGCATTCTGCAAGATGAAATTACATAAGTTTTGAAATATCCATGCTTTAGATATATTAGTCGACATTATTTATGTGGATAGTCGAAATGGTGCGCCAATCGGCGAATAGAAGTGAGCTTTAATTCTGTGTATCAGTAGTATGATTGAATGTGAGCTGTTCTGAATTTATAAACTGTGAATTCTAAGAAAATCGACTTCTAGACGATGCACCAGAGGAAGACACTTGGAGCTGCAAGTGCCACAGATGACTGCTTTTTGCAACTAACTGCAAGAAGGCACACAACCGTTGTAAAGATTCGCCTCAGGTCTTCTCTCGTATCAACCCCTGGAAGGTTGATGTTCAGATCAACTATGCGCAGAAGGCTTCACGAAGGAGATTTTTATTCAAAACGTCCAGTATTGTGTGACCACTTGCATAACACCGAAATGAATTGGACATGTGCACATGTAAATTTGAATACAAGTCAATGAAGGTCTGTATTTTTTACTGATGCATTCTGGTTATGTTTGCACTGTGACACCAGAAGTTTGACATGCGTACATGTCCAACTAAATCGTTTATTTCATCGTCAAGTGAGGGATCACACAATACTAAATTCTTTGCAAAAAAAAATATCTTTCGTAAAACATTCCGCGCACAGTTGATCTTAATATCGATCTTGATACGAAGGGAGAATTGAGGCGAGTCAGATGCCAGTAACCCGTTATTGTTCCTTCTTATTCATGAAAGATTTGGTGTGCATATATGTAAGAAAGTACCTTGTTTGATAGCTGCACTGACCTGTGTGCGTCTTAAGAAGCATCGTTACTGCATCGATCATGCAAGGACGAAATTGTTGATCTAATTCTACAATCTTATGCAATGCAGTACATTCCATCCTACACGAGGATAATGCTTAACCACAAAAGCTCTGTTAGTGGAGAATTTAATTTATGAGTTTATTTTTGTTCGTATAGCTTTGTCAGCATGTTTTTTTGTTTTGGACATGAATTCAATTGAGCATGTTTGAGATGCTCCAAGGAAAAGTATTCTCTTTCCGTAACACATCCCCCTACAACTTTTCTGGGTCTTCGAACCTCCTTGACACAGCAATGGGTTTTGCTGCTGAGTTAATAAACACCATTTTGAGCTTCTAATATCGTGATATATAGTTATCGGTGTTCAATGGGTGTAAATTATATTTTTTTGTTAGTATTTTATGCATTTTCAAAACAGAAAATAAGCTTTTTATCTGTGTCTAATTTTCGAAGCACTGTTTAATGTTTTTACTAAATTTCACTAATAGATATTTCCAATCACAATTTTTTGTTTTTTCTTTAATTTTTGGGAGCCTGCGTATTTACATATACCCATAACATTTATACACAGATGTATCTCACCGAACATGTGTATACGTAAATATGTGCACGATATGTAGTACGTCTATATATAATTTATAGTATATAGAATAAGTATATCTTGCTGAAATAGTGGGAAAAAACAAACAAACAAACAAACAACAACAAAAAATAATTTATGGTAAGTCTTGTCTTTATCCAATGTCAGTGATCGTTAATTACAGCAATTATCATAGAACATGAATTTCGATGAAATTCAATAATTTTTTCAGTTTCAAAATCGAGCCGTAAAAGAGAAAAGAGGTTACGCCCGTTATTGGCGTGCTAACGGGGTTTCTATTTGTGCTACAATGGTGATTGTGTTCGTGACATCTTTTGTTTTTGAGTGCGAGGAAGAGCCACCTCGTTATCGGATTATTGAACAGCTATTTTCATGGCGAGTAGCGGTGAGTGATCCTTTGGCCCATTGACGGGACGTTTCCCCCTCCCTCTTGTTGGACAAGGGCTATCCGTGGTCACTTTCACGGTTGGCTTGCTTTGCCTTTTTCCGAATAAAAACGGAGGATATGCTTATTGAAATTGTTGACTTCTATTTTGGTCGCTTTGTTTCTTTTATTATGTGCTAGAAAGTAATAGATTTTTTTTTTTTGTGGGTTAATATTAACGAGTCATCAATTAAATTTTGGTTCATTTGTTTGTTCCACTAAGACACGTCTATTAACTACCCACTTATGTGTTGAATATTGGCTGGCGCAACTTGAGGAAAGCAATGTGCAATGGTTTCTTTTATTTGTGAGAAAATATTGTTTTTAAATAAAATATTTTTATTCATCGGAAAAAGAAAAAAAGCCATTGAAAATCAATTATAAAGATTAGGAATTAAATTAAGCATGGGAAAAAGCAATGATAAAATATTGAAACGACTCTTCAATATTTATCTGGAAATATAACTTCGTTTTAATGTAGGGATTAATGTCCATTTACCGTTTAGATACCTTTTTTACATGCATTGTTTTATCATTCGGATAAAAATTTCTGTCAAAAAAATAATTTCGAGAGATATTTTGAATATGCTTTATCTAGTTAATAATTAATATACATGATGCCTACACACATTTATTATCGACTGGTTGTGTCTTTACTTTCAAGTTAAAATTATAAATCATTTTTATAATATTGTTAAAAATTAATCTTAAAATAATTCATTGTTATAAATTTTAAAAGTTAAACCTTAACTCTAAATATTAATCTTATAATGTAACTCTGTATTAAAATTTAATTTAAATCTCGAAAATGTTATATAATTTAAGGAACAATAAAAATTATTCAATTTAAATACAATATTAATCGTTAGGATTTCTATTGTTGCTTTAAAATTATTAGATTATGATGGAAAAATATAAGAACTTTGATCTTGTTACAATTTCTTTGATCGTCATTTTACTATAAAACAGTGGAATTATTACGAAGGGAGAGTGAAGACTACAACAATGTTTTGGTTTGTTGCTCTACTGTCATTTTTTGCACACTTAAGGTAATTAGACTGGACCTACAACTTACCATGGATTCCGAACCTCTAACAAACATCCATGCCAACGCCAGTATTCGAACCTGAAAGCCTATGGTACCAAATGTCAGAACTCTAGTCAATTGGTCATCAGGCCGTGTCTCTACACAAGAACAAACAACAATGTTGGATGATATTAAGTTGTGCGTTGATTCTTATCAATCAACTAACTGATTGGCAATTGATTCTTGTAATTAAAACTAACTTCATTCATTGTCTAATGAAACAGCTATTTCATAAAGTAAGGGATTTTATTTTCTTAACATTAATATAAATATAATATGCTTGATTATTTCCGTCTTAACTCAATTTAGTTAATTTTTTTCAATTAGTTACCACCATCTTCATTTAATTGACTTTGTCTTGCATGGCTTGGCGAAAAAAATATTTTCAAACTTGTATTAAAAATGATACTTTCCTATTTACCTGCACTTCCGACATCTACACACGATTTTGCTATATCTCCTTACAAAAAAAAAAAAAAAAAAAGTGAAGATGTTCCTACTGTAAACATTTCCTTCCTTTTTACTTTCTTCCGTATCTCATATTCATTTCACGTTCGAAAAAAGAAAAAGGTGATGATGACACTTTTTCTTGGCACAGAAAAGACGCCCTGCTCCCTTTTTTTCTGTTTGGCACAGCTCCAAGAGCCTCTTCCGCACCTTCCTCATCATCTACTCTTACACACACTCGCACTCTCTTCTGCAGAATGGGTTTCTAGGGCTGATTTCTCGAAACGGACTTGCATTCTCATTCTCGCCCATTCATTCTTGCGTCTTGCCAAATCGTACAACTTTCCCTCCTCTGATTGATAAGTCTAATCTCTCACTTACCGGCCCCAGAATGTTTTTTTTACATTTCGAGAAATTGCCCATTTTTCGGTTCGGGTGATTATTGGTTAATATTTTCTGCACCAGAAAAGCTTCCTGTTTTTTTTAATTAACAGCGTTAATGTTGGTATTTTGCCAATTTTTATTTAATATGTACTGTTTTCTCCCGTTGTTTTATCCTTCTGAAAATAGACTTATGATATATGCTAAACATATATCAAATTAAAAACTCAATTTTGATGCCAATTCTACGATAGAAGTGATATCGATTTCATTTCACAAGTTCATTTTCTCTTTATTTTGCTCATTTGTCAGACTCATTTGCCTTATTCTTTCATTATAAACACTTATGATCGATTTTCAAGTGATATGGCAACCTGGCGGCCATTTGGTTAGCTCTCTGGCCTTTGGTACCACAGGCTTCAGGTTCGTTTGGCCGTGGCCTTTATGTTTGTTAGTGATTCGGATTTCACGTTAAACTATGTCCCGGTTTAATTATCCTTAAAGTGTGCACAAAATGACTGTGGAGTGACAAACCAAACCTCCAAAAGCATTCAGCCTGATGATCAATTGGCTAGAGCTCTGGCATTTGGTACCACAGGCTTCAGGTTCATTTGGCGGTGGCATGGATGTTTGTGAGTTGTTCGGAATCCACGCTAAACTGTAGGTCCCGTTCTAATTAGCCTTAACGTGTGCAAAAAAAATGACCGTAGAGCGGCAAACCAAACAAATCAAGCGATATGACACGATTTATTGAGTTATACTTTTCTATCAATGAATTTTCATTTTGCGTTTGATGAGCTTGTAGATTTTATATGAATCGTAAAGTTTATTTTTACTAGCTTGTGTTCATTTTCATCATTTGATTTCAACAATTTTTATATAAAAAAAATGATTGACATATAGTTTGAAAAATGTTTCATTCCCAGACACGGAAATTTAAGACAAGGTGGCCGAATTTTATTTCTAGTTATTAACCGCTAATATACAATTCAAACTTTAAATAGAAAATTTTTGATTAATTATACAAATATTTTTATATTTTGATCACTTATAATGTAATTACTTTAACTTGTAACATAAAAATCGTAGGACAAATCGCAAAATAGGAGCCTTTACGATTTGGCAGCTCTTTTGTAGTGCCAATTGTTTTTTTTATTTTTTTATTTCTAATGCAGTTGGCAAACACTGAGACAACTGTCTTGGATGCCTTAAGGCAAGCACTGCACAGTCGTTACTCACTTTGCATTACCCAGGGGGCGCGTGTAACTTGATGGTAAGCCACGGACGCGGAGTAACAATGCCCCCGTAACGCTCTACGATCATATTAGACCGGGACCTACGGTTTAAAGTGGATTCCGAACCTCTACAAACATCCATGGCACCGCCGGGTCTCGAACCCGAAAGCTGTGGTACAGAGCGCTAGACATTCGGCCATTCAGGCCCGCGTAGGCCATTCTTGTACCGTTTGCAATTAACTTCACTTAAAGTCACAACCCTTTTCTTGGCGATCTTTGGCAACAATAACTTTTGACGCCAAATCCCAACGGTCCCTATTCTTCACCAGTTGGCTTCTTAAAATTTTGCATTAAATTTATTATGAAGTAATATTTTCATGAATAATCGTAATTTTCGGTGTCTCGAGATTAAATATTTTTTTCCAATTAAATAACATTTATCATTCGACATTTTTCTTTTAAAATCAATGAAATCATACGACGAAAATGAATTCATTAATTCAGTATCATTAGTTGAATTGATAAACAGAGTAATGCTATAATCGTTTTATTTATTTAAAATTTTTTTTATTTTTATTTATTTCGTTAAAAAAAAAAATATTTTACATAGAAAAAATAAGGCACGAGTGTTTAATTACTTTTTATATTTGAGTTTTTGTATTAATGAAAATTGTTTAAAAACGTCAAAAGTTTATTGAGTGTTCATTTGAACGTTTGCCATTATTTGCTTAAAATAAGCATTCTTGAGATATAATATATAAACTTTTTATGATTAATAAAACATATTCAAGCCATATATCCGAGTACAAAAAAGAATTTAATATTAAAATTATCTTGGAGACGTGCGTCAAGGATCGATATCATATAGTTGCTTAAGATAAATTTTGAAATACGCACATTTTTGTTGATAAGAGTTAACGAAGCAAAGTAACAAAACGCCCAGTGTAGGTGCTATTTCTGTTATCAGATTCAAACCAATCTGTTTTTTTTTATTGAAGTATTTTTCTTGAATATAATCTATTTTTTTTAAGCATGGGATTTATTAATCTTGGTGAACTCTAGATTTTGAAGCAATTTGAAATCTCATTTTCACCATTTAAAAAGAAGTGATGAATCAGATTAAAATGTCTATGCAATCAGATCTTTTAATTTTACCATAATATAATCCATATTTTATAATCCAACGACGGTTTTTAATATCTTGTAATCTCGTATGAGCTTAAAGTGTCGTTTAGGAAGCATTAAAAAAAACAACATATTTTTATTAGAAATCTTAAGTTGATTTAAACTTATATTAAATTGACAATGTTAATTGCTACACAGTCGACACGAATTTAGTTGCTATACACAGTCGACACGAATTTAATTAATAACAAATAATATTTGAATATTCATCCTAGAAATTTGGAACATTGATTCTTAAAATACAGTGCTTTAATTTATATAATTTTGTTCTCAGAAAAGTAACTGTTGATTTTTAAAAAAATATTTTTAATACTGAATACCTATAATTTTAAAGCAATTTAAACAATATTTTTTTAAAGAAAGTTTCAATTTTTGTACTTTATGGTGTGACATTGAAAAAACCAATATTTTTTTGGAATATTTTCGTCGTCTCGTGTTAGTTATCTTATGTTAGATTTGCATGTTAGTGTTAAGTGCTTTCATGGATTGTAACCCTAGTTTTAAATATTTCGGGCTTAAAATTGTTTAAATATTTTGCTTGAACCATAATATTTAAGATTCTAGCATTAAATTTTCCGGTATTTAAACACGTGAAGTTTGTCATGTTTTTTTTATTATCTATTACTCGAATAATACTTAATAAAATTATCAGATATTTAAAAGCTTATCGAACGACATATAATATTAGATGCAATTCAACAATGCCATTGTTTCAAACGGAACCTTGATCAAAAGGATCCTTGAGGGCTAATTTTTCCACTACGGACTTGGAAAGATTGTTTAACATGACTGGTGATTAACATTCTCTCACGCAGTTTTACAAGCGTCGGTATTACCGTAGCATTCCTCGCACCAAGCTTGATTTTTCCAAGGTCTACCTTGGGGGAATACATGCAAGTAATCGTTGCAAATTGAATGACTAGTAATTATCAGTAGCATCGATCGTATGCATGAGTTGGCAGTAAAGCTGGACATTTGTCCCGTTTGAGAGATACATACATGCTAACCGGTACTATCTTGTTTTATTTTTTAACTACGCAGCATGCATGGAACTAATTTAATGTTAAGACTATTGTTGGGAAATGTCTTGAAATTTCCTACGTTAATTGAATCATAATAATACAAAGACTTATAAAGGATTGTATATGTTTAGTGCTAATTGGCTCTTTCGATTATTAACATATCATCATCATCAATAGCACGACAGCCCAGGGTGGGCCAAGGTTTTTCTTTGAAGAGATTTCCATGCATTCCTCTGGGTGACAAGGGTCCTCCAATTCTTAGTCTTCAGTACAGCAAAATCTTTTTCAACTGCGTCTATCAATCGCAACTTGGATCCTCTTTGTCCCTGTGGCTTTTCCAAAACGAGCCTTTTTACAGATTTTAAGTCATTCTTTCTAAATACATGAGCAGCCCATTTTAATCTATTGATCTATTGTAAAATTTATTATCTGGGTCTTTATAGCATTTAGAAATTTCTGCGTTGTACCGTCTTCTGCAACAATCATTGCGGTCTGATGGTTAATTGGCTAGCTCTCTGCCCTTTCGTACCACAGACTCCAAGTTCAAGTCTTGGCGGTGGCATGGCTGTTTATGAGTGGTTCGGAATCCACGTTAAACCGTAGGTCCCGGACTAATTAGTCCGATGTGTGCACAAAATGATCGTAAAGCGACAAACCAAACCAACAATCACTCTCCCTAACACCTCCAAGAATAATTATTAACACATATATGGTAATAATTGTTATATTGTAGGAAATTTAATTTTCTGTTTATATACACATTGACTCAAGTTTAAATCGATACTACATTCTTTTTTATTGATGACTCACTTTAGATGACTAAGAATTTTCTTAAATGTGTAATTTCTACGAGAAAAATTCTCAACAATATTTTTTAAATTTTAATTTTCGTGCTAAAAATTTTATAGCAAATTTCTAGAAGTATATTATTACATCTGATAATAAAAGCATTTTATTACGCAACTTTACAACTGGAGAGACAAAATTATTTGCACTATAATACTTTTTTTTGTTCTGACTTGCATTTTTACAGATAAAGCTTGTTATCTTTCGAAATAAAATACGTACTCTTCATTCTGTACGTTGCTAAATCATTTTTTATATTTGTCAAAAATTTTCTACGTTATTTATATTTAAACTTCCAAAACATCTATTTAAATATTTAAAAATATAACTTTGGCAATTGAGTTAAAAATACTGTGTTATGTAAACACGCAGCTTGTCTTGAACTTTTTAAGGTTAACTCTTTTTGAAAAAAAAATTCTTTTATTGTTTTCAATTCATTACGGTCAGTGTGTAATAGCTTGGAACTGTTTAGTTTGCTCATGCATAACACGTGTTCATTGGGAAAAATCATCATAAACATCCAATTTTTTTGTTTTGTTAAGGTTAAATAAAACGATTTAGAAATATTGCGGAGAGGTACATACAATAAAGACTTGGAATTAGTAAAACAACTAATTAATTAAAAATTATTTTAATTTTGTTAAAACAACTAGTTAATTTTGAATATGATAATAAAACAACTAATAGAATTTTAATTTTCAATCGAGGCAATTCCTTATCTTGTTTGATTAAAAAAAAAAATTTTTTTGTGCACTTCTATTATGAAATATTAATTTAATATTTGACAATTTTATTTCAATCTAATTAGTTAAATTTAATGGCTTGGAATAGTTCTGCTTTAATAGTTTTCAGAAATATAGTATTTATTTTTTAGCATCCTGATGAATATATTTTGTATTAGACTATATAAAATGTGGTCAATGCCCTTGAATAAGAAGAAATTGTATACTGTCGGACTTGAAAATTGCTATTTTAAATGAAATTACTGCCAAACTGCTTGAAAATTAGTTAAATGTAATGGCATGTAATAGTTCTGTTTGAAAGTTTTCAGAAATAAAATTTTTAGCATCCTGATAGATATTTTGTTTATAGTTGTATATAAAAAGAGGCTAGTGCCTTTGAATATAAAAAAAAACAGCAACAACTGTATGCTTAAAAATTGCTATTTTAAATGAAATTACTAACAAACTGCTTGAGAATTAGTTAAATTTAAATTTTACTAATTTAGTTAAGCAGAACTATTCAATGTCATTAAATTTAATAGTTTTCAGAAATATATTTAATTTTTAGCATACCGATGGATATCTTCGTATTAGACTATATAAAAAAGAGGTCAGTGCCCTTGAATATAAAATAAAATCGTATGCCGCATGACTTAAAAATTGCCGTTTTAAATGAAATTACTGTCAAAGTGCTTGGGATTTCGTTTGTTTTCGATAACAATCGGCCGTTTAAATCAAACTGTGACTGGTAAATGCGGCCGTGACTCTACTGTCGGAGGAAATCCTTGAAAACCATCCGCAGTCATGTTGGGTGCCCCGATATGGATTTTTGAATTTTAATTCATGAATTATTCAAATTTAGTTGATCCAATTCTTTCGAAGGTAGACGATTGAATGTTGAAATGAAACTTGTTTTTTTTTCTTTTCTTTTTGGCCTTAAACTTGAAATTAGTTATCGTAGTTTTTATACTGAATTTCTTGATTTGTTCAAAAAATAAACGTAAAAATCCTGAAACTTAAATGAAATTTGCATTTTTAAAAAAATTACATTTTCTCACTTTCAATCGCAAGTTCACACTCTACTTGACACTTTAAATAGTATAAAAAAGAATTCAATTAATGACGCAAAATGCAAATTGTATTTTCTGTTATTTTTCCTATTAATAAATTTGTTTTTAATGGTACACTTAATAACGCCATATCTTTCCTTTCACGTTTCCTGTAAAATAAGAAATTTTTTTCTTGAAAGTGATCTTATATAGTCATAATTTCTTACCTGAAATAGAATCTGATTTAAACAAATGTCTTGACCCATAAAAGGTCTTATTGACACAGTTCATATGCAGAAAAACTAAATTTTTGTTACATAAAATCCATATTAGACCTATTTTGGTCTGTGGCTCTGAAACTTGAACTTTGGCAAGATCTGAAGAGAGGCCCAGTTGGATATATTTAAGCGGAAGATTTTAAGGGTTATTCTTGGAGGTATTAAGGAAAGGGATTGTTGGAGAAGACTGTACAACGCAGAAATTTATAAATGCTATAAAAACATAGATAGTATAAAATGTATTAAGATCAATAGATTAAACTGAGCTGCTCATGTATTTAGAATGAATGATTTAAACCCCGTAAAAAGGCCAGGTTTTGCGTTTAACCAAGTTAATTTTAAGACCTCTCATCTGTAATTGCAGAAAAATAACTTTAATGCCTTAAGATGCAAAGAAATATATGGAATTGTTAAGCTTATATTATAAAATCTTAAGATAGATTACAAGTTCGTTAGCATCAGCAAAATTAGAGTTCCGAGAACTATTTTTTCTTATTAAATTTTGGATGTAAATGACTTCGTACAAAAAATAGAAAATGAATCCTTTCATATTTACCTTTACTAAATTACTATTTGCTATTCTGGTTTGAGTGTACAATCCTTTTTTAATGAAAATAAGTTATATTTTACTCCAATCTAAAATCCTACTAATTCCCATTCTAAATGTATATCATCTAAACGTTTGCGCGTTTTTGTTCCTTAACTCTTTCAATGCCTCCTTTTCTCCGAAGGCAAGAATACTTTCGTTTACTAAAGCGTTATTTTTAGTTAAAAGAACGAGTTTAATAATCATCTGGGATGCTTTCGCTCTATTGTTTCTGAAGAATGACTTTGTCTTTTGTTTTTGGCCGTTTTTTTCTTTCTTTCTTTGTGACCTATCAAACTTTTTAGAAAGGAAGTTGTTGCCGCATTGTCTCATCCTTTGAAATAAATTGGGTATCGACCTTTCCTTACCTAGAAATTTCTGAAAAAAACCTTTTCTTTTCGATTGTTTTCGGTGTGAATGTTTAGCAACGTCTGCAGCGAAAGTCGGTGCCGAAATCGGAGCGAAGGCGGCTTTGTAATTTTATCTGTCTTATGCGTGAATGCCAGGTTTACTTACTAACTGCCTGGCATTCCTGCCATTTTTGTCTCTTTTGAATACCGAAAAGAAATTTTTCACTCAATGGATACAAATTGTTTAATAGTAGGCTAATCTTTTAAAGAAATTTATAAAGGAATCTTGATTTTGATATCGAGGTTTAGTATAAATTTAAGATCATATCTTTTAAATTAGTGTTCAAGCATTCATATAATGCTGCGAATTTAGATGTAAAAATAAAAACAATCATAAATATTTTAGTAAAAAATTAAAATTAAAAAAAATCCTTCAAGTTGTTCGATGATAAGGAATTTTTCTTTTGCAACTCTCCATTTCATTAAAGATATCCACCACTCCAGTGCGTTGTTTGTTGAAATTTGTGTGTAAGGTAAAATTTATTTTCATTCTTCAAGCTTGACAGCTATAATATACTCATTTTAATATTTTGTAGTGTGCAACTTGGGCAACCAAATAGTAAGTGGGTGTGGTAGGATTGAGATTTGTAGCACAGGTTTGAGAATTCACAGCTTTATTTACACACGCACAAACGTCACACACATACAATTAACTATGGACAATATTTAACACATTTAAAGATATATAATTATAGTTGTGAAGATATAATTATAGTGGCTTTGCCTTTTGTTTTGGATGTTTTTTTCTGTCTGACCTATCAAACTTTTAGAAAGGAAGTTGTTGCCGCATTGTCTCATCCTTTGAAATAAATTGGGTATCGACCTTTCCTTACCTAGAAATTTCTGAAAAAACCCTTTTCTTTTCGATTGTTTTCGGTGTGAACGTTTAGCAACGTCTGCAGCGAAAGTCGGTGCCGAAATCAGAGCGAAGGAGGCTTTGTAATTTTATCTATTTTATGCGTGAATGCCAGGTTTACTAATGACTGGCATTCCTGCCATTTTTGTCTCTTTTGAATGCCGAACAGAAATTTTTCACTCAATGGATACAAATTGTTTAATAGTAGGCTAATCTTTTAAAGAAGTTGATAAAGAAATCTTGATTTTGATATCAAGGTTTAGTATTCGTTGATTATATATTTAAGATCTTTTATCTTTTTAAATTGGTGCTCAAGCATTCATGTAATGGATGGAATTTAGATGTAAAAATAAAAACAAACGTAAATATTTAAATCAAAATCCTTCGAGTTCTTCGACGATAAGGAATTTTGTTTTGCAACTCTGCATTCTTGTAAAGATATTACCCTCCGCTTTAATGCGTTGCTGGTTCAAAAAGTGTATAAGGTAAAATTTATTTAAAGTTTATTTTTTATTCTTCAAGCTTGACAGCTATAATATACACATTTTAATATTTTGTTGTGTGCAGGTTGTGCAGCTCGATTGTAACTGGATGTGGTTGGGTAATTTACATACGCACAAACACACATTTACAATATTTAACACATTTAAAGACATATAATTATAGATTCGTGGAAGGATTTCATTTCTAAGCCGAAAACTAGTTACTAAAGTAGGCGCGAGATGCGAAATATACATTCTCTAGGGATGAGAATGGCCAGTTGGCAGGCGCTCTGGCCTTTGGTACCATAGGCTTTAGGTTCGAATCCTGGCTACGGCATGAATGCTTGTTAGTGGATTGGAATACACATGAAACTGTAGGTCCCGCTCTGTTTAGCCTGAAGTGTGCACAAAATAATCATAGAGCGAAAAACTAAACCAAACTAATCTCCGGGTGAAAGTCTGTAGGCCAACTATTATGCTGGATTGCATTGAATATATTTCGAGTTGAGAGATTACAAACTAAACGTTTCTCAGCAGAAGCGCGCGTTGCGCTATACTTCCTCTCGGGTGAGTCTCGATGCCTACTGACCATTTCTCCTGGGCGCTCTTATCACTGTTTAGGTTTGGTTTGGTCCATTCCACATACGGTCATTTTGTGCACACAAGAGCTAAACAGACGTGAACTTGCATCTTAACGTGGATTCCGAACCCCTCACAAACATCCATGCCACCTCCACTATTCGAACCTGTAGTACCAAAGGCTAGAGCACTATCCACTTGGCCATCAGGCTGCTACCAGTGTGTAGGAGGAAGCATGGTTAAAAATTTTTATTAATGAAATTGTAGAATTTTTGTTATAATGCACTACTTTTTATCAACGAAAACGCTAACAAATACTTTCATTAATTTTTTTTAATTCAGGGAAAAAAAAAAAAAAATACAATGTTTGCATTTTCTGAGTTTCGCAAGCTTGTATAACCAAGTAAACCTTTACTGGTAAAAGTAAGATTCACCACATCCGCCGTAGTCGTGTTTAAGCAGAAGAGTTTATCACAATTCTGCATCGCCCGTTTAAACACTTGCCAGGTGAACGGTTCATCTTTTCATCTTTCGGGATGAATTCGCATTCCACATCCTGTGTCGCCAACAGCTGTTTCAATGTAGACCTTGCTGTGAGTAACCCATTGTTACCATTCCCATCCACTTGACAATTCACGTGAATGATACGATACATTTTTGTGTCATCTTGCATGTTTTGCTGCAACACCAAAGAATGCAAGGTTTCGACAAGGTTAATTGGGGAGAAAAGAAGTGTTGTACTACACGAATAGTAAATCCTTATCTTCATATTTCCTTTTTATTCAAGAAAACTTTCTTTAGACACTCCTTAGAAACAAAAATACATTTCTATTTGCGAACGACTGTTAAAAGATTACTGGAGTTGTTGGATGCATATTTTGTTTAGAAAAAAAAAATTGGTCTTCAAAAAATATTTGTTTCTAATAATATAACTTAAGAGCAAAATGAGCAATAATTGGATTTCATAAATATTGTCATCATGTAAAAGTATTAATAGAATTTTATACTTTAGGGGGAAAAATATTTTGTAATCTAAAAAGTGAATATTTCTATTTTCTTATTGTTAAGATATTCAGATTTTTGGAGGAAATATTTATCAACCTGTATCATCTGTTAAATTTTTTTTACTTGTGTCACCTTTTTTAATTTTATTATTTTTTTTTTTCAGTATCGGTGAAAGGAAAAGTATAAAGTATTTCTAGATAGTTTGAGTATTTCTATAACTGATCCGCTAATTTCTACGAAAATCGATCGTATTTAAATACATGCCCATGAAATAGTATATGCACCTAATTTACATTTTCTAAACTTAGCAGATATCAGTTTAAGATGGATATCACCGAATGGAATTTAACGATACTTCTTGATGCCGTTGGTCACATATGTGGACATTTTTTTATAATTATAATTATTTTCACAATAAAAAGAACAAGAATATTTGATAAATTATTCACTGCAAATTCTTTCAAGACTAATAAATACAAATCTTTTGGTTTGGCTGCACTGATAACTGTATTGACAAAATAACGTAAAGTAGTATTTCGACTGCCAGTGTTGTTAATTATTTGAACAAAATGTTAATATTTGATAAAAGAAATACCAGATGTATTATATTTAGTTTTAATAATTAATGCCCTTAATGTACGAAATAATTTATCAAATCATAAATTACTATTAACTCTTAGTAGCCTTAAATGTAGATGTTATGGGTTTTTTTTTGTGCATTTTTATTATCCCCATTTTTTTCTTTTTAAATTTCTTTTAATATAAAAGGAATAAATAATAATAAAAAAATTTAAGTGATTTTTTTCCCCCCCTCACAAGAAAGAAATCGTCCTTGAAAAGGTTAATGGTTCAGCCAACTATGATGTTTGATATTTCTCTCTGACTTTGATATTGACTCTTTGATATTTGTACTTGCTGATAAATCAATGAAATCTTCGAAGTTATGAAATATACGAAATGGACAATAATAAAATAATACAAAATGTATTAAAAAACAAAGCAATTAAAAACTTTTTTAATGGTATTTACCATTTTAAACTCAAAAAAATATTGTAAAGTTATTTGCACTTTCTTTTGTGATTCAAGCACATGTGAAATTTTTTCGTCTCGCTACCAATTATTTCACGAGTGAAAATAATATATAATCGGCCAGGCCGATGTACAACTTGCCCATAAAATTATGGGTATGTTGTAAAAAGTAAAATGTAAAGTTTTTGTCAAGGAAGAATAATTTTTTTAAAGAAATCTGTGTATCTCTTGAAAATCAAATTTTGAACCAGGATATTATTAACGAACAACGGTACTAAATTTGGAATTTATTGCAAGAACAAAATCTTAAAAAAAATAAAACTATAGAATTACAAACGATTTTATAGAAAAAGCTCGTGGAAGAAATTAAAAAAAATTTTCAGTGAAAATATCAAATTGAAAGTGATTAAGGACCCGAAAAACCCATCTGTTCAAAACAATACCTATATATTATACATGGATAATTAGTTTCTTTTGAATTTTTTTTTTTTTTTTTGCGCGTGATCAGTATGTTTTATTACATAGTCGCAACATTGATATTGATTCTTTATTGAAATTGTTACTGATATAAATATTTTTCACATTTCTAACAATCCATTCAAATAACTTCTTTAAATTTAATTTTGTTCTTGTAATACCACCGTTAAAAAAAACCACACATCTTTATTTCCTTCATTAGAAATACAGATTTCATTTACAATTACTTTGAAAATGAAATCTTTCTTCTTTGAAATGAAATTTTTCTTCACTTAACCTACACCTTAAAATAAATTAGCATTTGAATAATTACAGCATATGTGTTACTGTGATACTAGATCTCTCTCTCCGTTTCTAAAAGTATTGAATTTAGTTCCGAGTTTTTTGACCGCCATGTTATGTGAACGAATGCCCTTCGCGTCTAGTTAACTCGGTAATTTTTGATGGGAGGAAGACCTTGGAACGCTGTAACCGAGTGACCAATGAATCTGATACGTTGCTGCCTTGATAAGTCATTCAGTGGGTGAAAAAAAAAATAGTGTGAGGAACCTCAAACTTTAAGTGTTTTGTCGTGTTGGGTTTAATGTACTTTTGTCTTCGAGATATTTATTGGGATTTAGTTTTATGGGGAGATAAAGAAACATTTCATGAACATACTTGAACATTTATTGCAAACTGAGCAATAAATAGTGCTAAATTATTTTATAATTTGTTTCTAATAATGAAAATTTAAGTTTTAATTAAAAATTAAGCATCAAGATATTCAACGAATTTCTCTTAAATGTCTATTAAATAATATTATATTGTATACAAAAGAAAAATTATATTTTTCTTGATATTTGAAGTTAAATCAAAATAATTATAATTTAGTAATATTTGAAATCGTTCGGGAAGTTCTTTACCCTTTGTCCCATTTTTCTTTTTGTTTGTTCCTTCTGTATAGATGTTTACATATAATTTTATGATTTATGGAGATATGACACCCTAACTCTCACTGAAAGCAGAGCATCACGAAGCCAAGTCAGACTTCTACCTACTGGTGCTCCACTAATACCTTTCCCTTCAACCATGAGCCCATACTGATTCGTGGGTTTGGGCTAGATGTCTACCAAGTGGGATAAGAAACAACTAATTTTTTTACAGTCGAGAAACCTTCAAATGGATGTGATCGAAGAAATGTTCAAATTGGAAAGCATTTCTACAACATTATTTATACATTTTTTGCAATCGATTATTTGTTTCTTTAATAAGAGCGTTGTGGGGGTAGTGTTACTCCTTTTTATAGCATATCTTCAAGCTACACGTGGTGCCACCTGGGTAGCGCTAAATGAGTAACAGCGCTGCAGACCTCGCTTATGATAATGATTCTGGCATAAAGATTTTCTGTATTTCCAGCTGCATTAGATAAAAAACAAGTTATACTAAGATCTTTTCAGATTTAATAAAGTTAATTCTTCTGCATCATATTATGACTCTTTCCAAAAAAGAGCAATGCACTCAAAGTAGTTGCAATCTGTGTACACACAATTCAGGAATTGTTTAATACCGTTTTTCGCAAAGATTTAACTTGGCGCCTCTTAAACTTGAGTAGTAACGCATGATTTTAGCTTATTTCATTGTCAGTTGAATTTTAAAAGTTCTTGAACAGCATTCGTGGTGTCAATGAGTTGAAAGCCAAGCCTGCGGTAGATCTGCCATCAAGATTTTCACGCTATAAAGAAATCCCATTATCCACTGCGGGTCTTTTCCACGGACTGTTGACTTTATTGCAGTAGCCTTAGTTATTGAATATATTTTTTGTGAGGCTTCTCCAATCCCTTTGCATCGCGTGCAGTTACCATTGTTGTGAGGTAACGTCGGCGAGTTTTTTTCCGGGTATTTTTATTTTTAAATCTTTATTTATCTATGTTAATCTTCAACTTTTGACACTTGTTAGTCTCGTAACGTGTGTGGCGTATTTTGAGCGTTGCTGTAAATTAAAAATAGAAATCAATAAAAGTATACAAGGTTAGTGCGATTTGAATTTTTGTTGTATTTTTCTTTCATTTAAAGTTATTGCCACTCATGTTATCAATTATAATAACATCAGAATTTAATAGTGGCGTCTTAGAAGTGGTAATAAAAAAAAAAAAAAAAAGATTGTTTTCTAAATATACTTTTTTATTTATGTATTCCAAAAAAAGATAAAAAATGAATAATATTTAATAAATCTTAAAGGTATTAATTATTAATTTAAATTAATCAACTTTTAATTTTATCGCTATGCACAATATTGTAGAATATTCATTTTGATAAAGGAAAACTTTCAATTTTTTATATTCTCGTGTATGTTTTCGGTAATTTTAATTAACTAAAGCTTACTACTGATATTAATGATAGGACAGAAGACAGCTTCTGTTGTGATAGAGCACCCGTAAGTAGATTTGGTTTGGCTTATCGCTCTGCGGTTATCTTGTGAACATAAGGGCTAAACAGATCGGCAACTACGTTCCCAAGTAGAAGTCTAACTTGGTTCCTTGACGCTGTTTTTTTGACAGCCCTATGATCAACGCTCTACTGCCATATTAGGTCCACCCTGTAATAAAAACTATTCAATGAAGACTAAGAAGGCACTTATGTTAATACATAGTGTTCTGGAATAAACAATAGTTAGCTATTGCACTATTGCAAATGTATATCTAATAACAAAACAGAAATTCATCATAAGATTACATAGTCACGTAACAGTCTTTATGGTTAAGTTTATAGAATTGGAATTGGTAATTAAAAATAGCATTTTTCTTCACTGACGCTACAACCCCATGGTGGGCCAAGGCCATCTGCCTACTGGCAGATCTCAAGACATGATTTTTTTTTCTTTTCACGTACGGGTTCAGGTTGTCAGCTCTACAGTTGTTTTAGAGAGGGACCTACGCCTTAAAGTGGATTCCATGGCACCTCCGGAACTCTAATCCGAAACCTGCAGCAACGAGAGCCAGAGCTCTAGTCATTCGGCCATCAGGCTCCCAATACCACTTGTTACTGATGCCGTCAAATAATGAGAACATAAATACTCAAAACTGAATTTTGTATTTCGGAAGCTATTCATTATTTCATATTTGAAGTGTTTATGTAAGGTTAGAGCTTATTTAATATTTACATCACATATTTTTCTTAATATTTTTTTCTTATTCCAAGGGAAAAGCGAAATTCTTTTTTCAAATCAATCTTACTCTTCTCGGAATTCCAAATTCTTTTCCACACTACTCCTACGTTACCCAACTCACGTTTCATGTTGCCGAAGAGATAGATCATCTGCCAACTTGTCATCGATCAGTATTCTCTCGGCATATAATCGGAATCGTAACTGTACCGTAACTTCAAGGCTGCACTCGTTACCCGCTTTTTTTTCTCCTCTCTTCCCAAGTGACGCAACGGCTCCACTGTTCCAGAGATCTATCTTTCTGCAGGAGTCACGTATTTTGGATTTTGCCATGTTGGGATTTTTTACTAAATTGAGAGGAGGGTAACATCTGGCGTTAATTGAGACTTATTTTAGTCTGTCATTACATCGATAACGATTTCCAATATTCATTGACTCGCTGATGTCTTCTCTCGTAACCTTTATGGAAAAAGTGCCTTCTTTCCAATTTTAGTTTGGATCGTTAACTGCATTGGTGTAAGGCCTTCGACCCGTTTTGCCCTCATTTTTTCCTTAAAAACAAATTGGTTTAAAAAAAATATTGCTAATCAGAGCTTAATTCTATTAGTGGCTGTTTCGTATGAATATCTTGTTTTCGAAAATTTTTAATCTGCGTTTTTTTTAATCTAATGTGAATTTATTCGAAATAATTGATATATTTTCCAATATATACAGGAAAAGAATAGATTATTTTCTTGTGTTATATTCCATTGTATCAGGGGGTTACTGACAAAAGTTTTGCGTCATTTTTTCAAACACGGTTAAGAAAAAAAAAAAAAAAAAAAAAAAAAAAAAAATCTGAATTTTAATATTACATAATATTTGGTTATTAACGGGGAGGGGGAAAAAATGTAAGATCTAATTTTAATATTTCTCTGCTATTGTCTTGTTTCAACTAAAACATTGAAATTCTTAATCATTACAGCTAAATCCTTTAGTGTCAGAGCATAAAAAGGATAGATGCATAATAATAGGAATAGTTATAGTAATAATAATAATCGTGGCGAAACAGCCCCATGATGGACCAAGGCCGTCTGCCTACTGGGCAGATTTCTCGACAGGAGATGCAACTTTTTTACTGGATAGGGTTGTCAGCCCTATGCCCAATACTCTACAGTCATAATATTTAATAAATTAATCGCAATCAATCCAATTAACGCAGGATTAATAGTATTAATCTTGCGTTAATTGGGAACTTATTTTAGTCTGTCATTACATCTGCCTTCTCTCGTAACCTTTGCGCAAAAAGTATACCTTCTTTCACAATTTCAGTTTGGATCGTTAGCTGCATGGTGTAAGGCCTTCGACCCGTTTTGCCCTCGTTCTTTCCTTAAAAACAAATTGGTTTTCATATAAAAATTTTTTTTTTTTGCTAATTAGAGCTTAATTCTATTAGTGGCTGTTTCGTATGAGTGTCTTGCTTTCGAAAATTTTTAATCTCGATTTTATAGTGGCTTTTTAATCTAATGTGAATTTATTCAAAATTGTGAAATTTTTTTATATATGCAGGAAAAAATAGATTTTCTCGTGTTACATTCCATTGTATCATGGGGATATGGACAAAAGTTTTGTGTTATCTTCATTTAAATATAGTTAAAAAAAAAAAAAAAAAAAGATCAGCACTTTGATATTAAATATGTAGTTAATAACAGTAAGAAAAATTAAGGTTCAGTTTTAATATTTCTGTTGCCTTATTTCAACTAAAACGTTGGAATTAATCATTGCAGCTAAATCCTTTAGTGTCGGGACATAAAAAGGATATACGCATAGTAAGAATAGTATTAATGGCAATAACAATAATGGTGGTAATAGTATAAATCATTGTATGTTATTTATCATTGCTGCGATGATTTAGTGAAATCATTTTTGAATCCATTGTCATAAGATTCATATTGTCATAATTAAATTTAGTCATTCAAAGTTCCAAATGAGCACCAAATATAATTTATTTTAGATGCATTATCTTAAATGATCAAATTTAAAAGTTTTTACGAAATAGTTTTTTTAAAGAGATTATGCCGAAGTAATATACTTCAGTATTAGATTAATATTCATAAAGAATATTAACCTAATGAGTTAGGCATTTAAAATAAAGAAAGCGAACCCTTTAAACTGAGATTAACTAAACGAAAACTTCTTTTATATCCCAAGTTTTTTTTTTTTATGAAAAAATATTTAATTTTTAAGTGTCTTTTTAAATTTCTTTTGTATTAGAATTATTAATTTTTTAATAATAAGCTTATTAGGCAAGTGGAAATATTTTTTTATTCTTGCACTATCAACGTCGTCTTGTGATAAAACCTATGCACATTTCTTCCTAACTTCATAAGATTAGCATGAAATGATTCAATTTATCGATGTTAATCGATTGTTTAAATTGTCCGTGGTTTTTATCTTGTTTTAAGTTACGGCAAAAAGGTGATAAAAAGTCTCGTGCAATGTATACAGTTTGTTTTAAATTTGGTTTTAAAAATATTTTTCGTGTTCTAGATTTCTGTAATCACCATTTTATGTTGTGAACTCTTGAAACATTGAAATAACTCTTGCTAGGTGTTTATAAATGATGTGATGCATACATCGCTTGATGGACGATGTGATGCATATACATCGCTTGATGGACGATGTGATGCATATACATCGCTTGATGGACGATGTGATGCATATACATCGCTTGATGGACGATGTGATGCATATACAGTAGAACCTGTGTAAGTCGAACTTCAAGGAAGACGCCAAATAATTCGAGTTATAGAGTTTTCGACTTAGAGGTAATAAACATGCTTATTTGCAACTTAAAAGTTATATTATGTACTACAATAAAGAAAATCAAAATTTCGAAATTTCAAATGATCGAGTTGTAAAATCAAACATTGCTAATGTTCGAGAGGTTCAAATTTTTTTTTTTTTCCGAGTTGCGGTGAGAAAATACATACCAAAATGGCTTGTGGGGATTGACTAATTATTTCGACATAAAGAGAGTTGAAATTTCGAGTAATGGAGGTTTTGGGGCTTGAAAGGGAGGGAACAAAAATTTTTTTCGAGTTGTGGAGGTTTTCGACTTATCGAAGTTCGACTTAAAGAGGTTCTACTGTACATCGCTTGATGGACGATTTAAATTATATTATCGTATTTCTTCCATACAGAAATTTAAATTTTGAAATTTTTGAACTTAAAATTTTTTTTTTTCCGTTATCAATTCATCTTTTTTTTAAATGTATTTTGATTACTATACTTATTTTTATGATTATATAATCTGTTTGGTTGCAATCTGCCAAATACTATATATAAATTGGGACACAGAAATGAATTTTTTTATTAAATTTAAGGACGAGTTGTATCTATAAAAGCTTGTTCTGGTTTATAATATAATAATAATAATAAATTGGCAACATGATTATATTTCTTCAGAAAATTCCTTTTTCGAATTTACAATCTGCCAAATATATTTAAATTGGGACACAGAAATGAAATTCTGTATTAGATTTAAGAAGACGAGTTACATCTAGCAGATCTGATCTGGTTTATAAATAAACATAAATTGGCAATATAGTTATTTCTTCAGAATATTCATTTTACGAATTTCCTCGGTGTACTTAAAAAGTAATAATATTCTTGTTTACGTGATCTCTCGCATTTTCCTCGACCGACTCTTTCCTTCTAGACAGCAGACCATTGTCCCTGAGAAGAAAGTTTTTTCCTGCTCAAAGAGATTTAGATGTGTCAAAAATCTATTCGAAATCTGCTGCTTTTTGTCGTGAACGTTATCGCTGGAAAAATAGGTCTTATATTGATTGTTGATAACTGAACGCATTTTGAAGGGTGAGAGAACTGGTTGACTGAGGTTTGTTATTGGAAACAAAAGCATTGATTAGACAATCATCAATGTGAACTTTGAAGTTTTTTTTTACTCCTAGTTTTTGCTTAATGTCGATACGATCGTTAGTTGATATTTCTTTTTGTATCTGTTGGTGGGAGACGGAGATTGCGATTATTTTTTTGCGAATAAGATGCATCAACGCAGCTAAATTAAGCGGGAAATTGGATGTTATTATTTTTTCTTTTTTTTGGCAATTTTTGTTATATAAACACGCGAATTGAAATGTTTGTGAAAACTCAGCGGTCATGTTTTAATGTATACAAAATATATAGTTTGAACATCTGCCCTATTTCGCGAAATGACATTTGCTTAGAGATATTGGGGGGAAAAAACCTCCTAGTGTAAGTTTAAAGTTCGAATTTTTTGATTACACTATCAATCTGTAAATATATATTGACATCTCAAACGAAAATTTAAAAGAATCGGTCGAAACATTTCGGTCTACATGGATTCAAAATTCTAATAGAATAAGAATGCTATTGTGGTTTTACAAAGCTTGCTGTTAAGCGATTATAGTTGTTTTAACAAATGTTCAAGCTGTGCTTAGGTCGCAGGCGACTGGTCCATGATTAAAGGTAATATGCAGCTTCACTTTAGCGAAGAACCGCGAGGACTAAACCTCAAGACAACACTCTCATATAAGACCGGGACCTACAGTTTAAAGTGGGTTCCAGACCTGGTGTAGGTTTTCCTGCACCACAGGGGGATTAATAACTAATATAAAAAATCATTTACAATTTTTCTTAATGATTTATAAATATAATTTGCGGCATTTGAATGTATATAAATCGTGCAATTTTAACGAAGGTAAGAAATGCAAATAAAAATTAATATTACCATATTAGTGAAGTAATTGTGCAATGGGGTTATAATTTGTCGTACCATTCTTACAATGACATGCACACACCTCATTTAATCGATTTTTAAAAATATTAATCGATTAATGATCAAGGAATAGTGAACTCAACTGCATTTGAATGATTCAGTATTGTTGTAGCTGTGTATAGAAAAATGGTCATTGAACAATCGATCTCTCGTTTTCTAGTTAGTGTCTTGTCTAGTTGATACGGACAGAAAAAAAAAAGCCGTAGTCGTCCACTCACGATTCTTACGTGAATCGTTAGAGATCGTGCCCTCGGTATTACGGGGAAATTTAAATCGCACGCGACGCATGTTATAAGGAGGAGGCAGAAAGAAAAGCCATTTCCTCTGAATGGGTGCTAAGGTCAATGCGCTACAAAAGAATGACGTGTGTCACAACCGATGCAAAATCGTCTGTAGGCCACCCAGATGATGCAATCCTGCGAGTGCTCTTCTGCCCCCGTTACAGCCGATAAAAGTAAAAAAAGTATTGCCGTGTTGCCTTACGAGGCTGAGCAATTTTATAAAATTTTGAATTGGTATCAAACAAAGATCGAGATTACAACAATCTCGAGAATGGAATTTTAAAGAAGAATGCTATTGTTTAGAAAATGCCATTCCAGAGCATAATTTTAAGAGATCAGTGTTTGGTAATAACCGTTTTGAAATTAAAAAAAAAAAAAAAAAAAGTTGGAAGACAACTTCTGTAATCCATACGGAATGATGAATTAAATGACATGAGTTGATCATATATGCTTCATTGGATTCTTAATTCTTCTTTTTTCCGATACTTGAAGAGGTTTTACTTCCTTATTTGTTGTTTACATAGTAACCTTCTCGTGGACGAATTTTTTTTTTTTTAACTGAAATTTTTTTTTTGTCTGATTTTGTTTTATTCATTTTATATCGACAACATTTCAGCGAGTTAGGAAAAAAAATTAGAAAAACAATAAATAGGCGAAAAAAAAAATATATATGCGCATGTGCCTCCTTAATTAATGATGGTAATCAACGAATGGAAGGACTTGTTTACATTCTGTGCTTACAAGTTCTTTTCCTTTTTTTTAATACAAATTTTGAGTTCGTTGTACATAATTTTGTCAGGATTTTGCGCATAATTTATTGATTTTTTTTTTAAATGTTGATTTTTACAATTTAAATTCGGCAGTTCTCAAACAAAGTCGTAGCTCAAATCTTAAAATTGTAGGTGCACTATATGCAAATCTCAGAAAAATAGTTTATAATAGTTTAGTTAAATATTACAGGAATTAAATAATGCTGCAAAAAATAAAATAAAATCAAACCTACCTTAAGCTTATTCATTAGTGTTATATAACGATGTTAAAGAATTATTATTATTAGTTATATAACGATTTCTTCAATGTTTAGGCATATATTTGAAAGGCAAACTCTCAACTCCTCGTCAATACACTGAAGATTTCCTCTTTTTGCATTTAATTAGGGTGAGGGTAGAAAATCCTAATTCATATAAATATGACGTTGAAAATTGTGAAATTTTCAAAGCGTTTTTAGATATTGACACGCCTTCTTTTAAAGAAGGTTTCAAAAAACAATTCCTTACAAGGAGGCTTGATGGTCAAGTGGCCATGAAGTTGAGCGCCCTGGCCTTTAATATGACAGGCTTCAGGTTCAAATCCTGGTTGTGGCATGGATGTTTGTTAGTGGTGTGGAATCCACTTCAACTGTAGTTCCTGGTCTAATTAATCTTAGTGTGCAAAAATGACCGTAGTGTGACAAACCAAATCAAAGTAATTCCTTATGTTTAATCCTCAATGTTTATAACCACTACAATCAGTTACTACTGTTCTTCAATTAATATTAAATGATCAATTTCAGAACTTACAGACGGCGAAGTTTCATTGGCTACAATGGCATTTTTTTAACGATTTTTACAAAGTTTAACAGTGAATTTTTAAACAATTTTTTATAAAGCATTTGCTTTTTAGGTTTAAATGGACTGCTACTACTACTACTTACTACGTATTTATTTAATACACACAATAGTCGACTTCAAAATAAAGGTTTTTAATCACTACAATTTTCGCTTAATAATGTCAAGAATTGTTTAAGACATAAATAATGTATTTGTGAATCACTTTTGGAGAACTTTTCCATCATTGTCTAAAATCTTATTGTTTCAAATGTACACGCGCGACTATTTATATATAAATTACAGGACTTGCCATGCTTCAGGAACATTAATTGTATGTAATTGCATTTATTCTGTAAGATGTGTATATATTTATCATATTTTCTGTTTGTAATTATTTTCTTAATAAGCCCATAGTGAAGACGCGTTTTCATTCTTTGAGTGGATTATATTTTAGTGAATCAAATGTATAGATAATCTTTTTAACTCTCTGCTAATTATTGCTTTAGAAGCATTAAAAATGTCTTAACGAATGTAAGGCATTGTTCCTATATTGATCAGTTTTTGTTATGTTGCGAGTGAAAAAAGAATCTTTTGTGTTTGTATAAATTGTGTAGAAAAAAACTATTGGATGCTAACATTTTTAATATCCAGCTGCTCCCAAAGTACAGTGGCCTGATGGCCAATTGGCTAGCGTTCTGACCTTTGGTACCACAGGCTTCAGAATGGCATGCTTGTTAATGGTTCGGAATGTACGTTAAACTGCATGTCCCTGTCAATTAGCCAAAGGTGTGCAAAAAAAAAAAAAAAAAACCTACCTTAGAGCGACAAACAAAACCCATTTATCGGTAACTTCTATTTATGACGAAATCGTATTTTTTTTCCTAGATCACTTTCACAAAAAGTCATCATGAATTCTTCAAGATTTTTGGAGCGGCCTGAGGGCCAACTGGCTAGCGCTCTGGCCGTTGGTACCGAAGGCTTCAGGTTCGAATCCTGGCGGGAGCATGGATGTTTGGTGGTTCGGAATCCACGTTAAAATGTAGGTCCCGGTCTGTTGTCCCACTGTTGCCTAAAGTGTGCACAAGATGACCGTAGAGCGACAAACCAAATCAAGATTTTTGGAAATATTAATGTTAAGTTCCAAAGCTGAGATCTTTACCCGCACCTTAGAAATCTCAAGTTTTATTTTGTATCTTCAAATTGTTTGCAATGTCGTGGTTCTCATACCCAGGATATTATCTTCACACGTGATATTAATAATAATAATCTCAATGAAATAATCGTTAATTAAATTGTTTTTAATTTAAATAAAACGTATCTGGTAAACGAGTATTTCTAGTTATAACAACTTGACAATGTCGTATTTCTTGAATGTCACTTCTTTCGTGGTTCTGTAAAGGCTCTAAGACTGATTCATTCATCTTAAATATCGCAGTTACTCACGAGTTAAACAATAGGTTCTGGTCTAATTAGTCTAAAGTGTGCAAAAAATTACCGCAGAGTGACAAACCAAACCTCCGAAAGTATCAATTATACTTAGAAAATAACTATAACTTCATTTAATTGAAACCTAGATGCCCAGTTGTGGTTTTTATTTTCACTAACCCTATATACCCGTGCAACATTTTAAGATTATCTCAATTGTATTTAAATAATAAAAACTCGTTTTTATGTATCCTCTTAATTCATCCCCCTCCCTTTTTTTTGTAGTTACACATTTTTTCTACTGTAATTTATCGTTTGGGATTTTATTATTTTTTAAAAACATTTTCACACTTTTGATTGTATAGAAGATAACCAAATACTTCTAGATTGCAGAAAAGTGTAATGTAATCTCGTAAATTTTTCTAGAACATTTTTTAAAATTAAATGTATTTTACTTGGATTATTCTTAAATTTAATCTGTCGTAATGTTATTTACATAAATTTTTAAATGTTTTATTAGCTTAATCTTTGTGTAAAGGCAGATCATACACTGCCATTCATAGTTTCGGTTAACGGCATTTATTTAAAAATTCTAAACACGTATGTGTTTTGTTTTTCATGAGTTCATTTAAGTAGTAAAACAAAGAAATAAATTATACCTAATAGGTTTTGAAAATTTATTTTAGGAGCCTAATTAAAAACTTTAATTATACTAATCAAAATAATCAATGAACCGTGATATTTTTAACAGCCACTCTGCAAATTATGTGTCTTTAGATAAGCATCGGTTGGAATAAATATGTGTTTAAACTTAGTACATTATAACGAACTACGTAACTACCATTTTAGTCTCTTATCTTAAACCCAATTCGGATGATTCTGGTGAAGATTAAGACAAAAGGGTTAAGCAATAAAAACCACTCTTCCCCCCCATTATTCTCTCCAAAATCCATACAGAACTCTTTGGCGATAGAAGAATCCTTGTATCCTTTACCATCTGTCGCTGGAGTAATTAGTATAATTATGCATGCACCTTCCAAGAGAATTACGGGCGATTATCGTAAACAGGAGCATTCGGTCAGAGCTAACGCTTGGCGTAATTATATGCATGAACTTGGCGGTTGCTGGAATATGGAGCGGCATCCGCTACAGTTCCGCCAATTCTACTTACCTGCATCTCCGTTTGCAGTCAATTAGTGATCAGTGGAGCATCGTCTTTGTTGGGGGGCGGGGGGATGTTCAGATTGAGGTTGGTTGGAAAGGCCTTGGGCTTTTAGTTCCTCTTAGTCCAGTTATAAAAATTAAAGTTATGTATCGCATTCCAGTTTTGCGTTTTTCCAATAAGCTATGTTTAGGGTATTTTACTCCAATCATTATTTTTTTTTCCACTTCATTAAATAAGAATAGTTATACGAATTTGTTTGTACACAATAAAACGTGTATTTTATCGAAGCAATTTGAAAAACTTTATTAGTTAAGATATATATATATAAAAAAAAGTTATTTTAACTAGTTAAAGGTAAAATAACTTTTTTATTTTAACTTTAACTTATTTTATATATATTTTTTATATTTTAACTTTTATAATTTTAGTTTTGCATTACTTCTCATTTCCCTGTTCTCATTCGTTTATTCATATGCTTCATTGTTAATACTTAATTTTCAGTGATAAATGATGGTGAATTAGCATAATTCCAGCTCTATAATTCTCAATAGCTGCAAAATAATTGCTCTATCAATTTCTTTTTTTTATTTCAACAAAAATAAATTTGCCCCAATTGGTCACGTTATGTTGCTCTTTCCAAATTTTAGTTTTAGAAGGACTTATTTTTAGGACTTTCCCTGTCCCTGTTCGCTTTCTGTTATTAATTCATTTGAGTAAATGATATTTAATTTGAGTGATGGATGATGGTGAATTAGCGCATGGAATACCGGATGGCGTTAATGGCCACAAATATTCAACACAAAATAAAATATTTCATATTTTCATTGCCAATATGTACACTGTTTTCTCAAAAATCGATTCAAATAAAATTCCTGTTCTATAATTCTCAATCGGTTTTTTTTTCTTTTCTTTTCTTTTTTTTTTACTTCAACAAAAATTTGCAAATTTGCCCATGCCATCTGTATGTGGCCAAGTTTGTTATTTATGAATTACGTATTTTGTCATAAGTTTTGTATGTATTCCTTGAAGTAAAAAATAAACAAAACCACCTTTTTGTTGATTTTTCAAGAGAAACGATATAATTTATTTTAAACAAAACTATTAAAAATATAAATAATCGGAGATATTGAGAAATCTGAATCGGCTTTGGGTTGAGTAGTTTTCTATTCGAATTTCTTGTGATTTATGCAATTTTCTTTTCATAGTTTTTTATTACAACAAAGACTGAAAATAAAATTAAGACTGAAAGGTTGTAATAATAGAGTTTTTGTATACCGTATTTTGGACGTCCGTTAGCTTTTTTTCCCTATCGCGCATGCTCAAGGGAAATTGCACATGCGTATCTGTAATGTTTCCTATGAGCATGCGCGCTGGGGAGAAAAAGCTAACGGGCGTCCAAAATACGGTATGCAAAAACTCTCTATTAACAATTAAATGTTCTCCGGATGATCATTGTTGAAGTTAAAAAAAAAAAAAAAAAAAAAAAAAAAACTTATTGTAATAATAATTGTAATACAATTTTTTAGAATGTAGAGATAATAATAATAAAATCCATCATATGTTTATTTTTCATTGATGTAGTTACTAGATATGGACATATTGCTTAATTTTGAGTTAAAATCTTACTCTGTACTTGGGTAAAAAAAAAAGATTGATGAATTTAATTTTTTGAAAAGTGATTATTCCCCATTTGTATTTTTGATCTTTTTCATTAAAATAAACTTTTGTTTCAATATACAGCATTGTAATTCAGAATTTGTATCTTTTGTCATATTGAAATTTAATACTTGTATTTTTTTTTTTTTCTAGGTAAGCATTTCAAACTTTGTGGATTCTAATATGTATACTTCAGTTCGCTGGTACGTTAAATTTCTGCTTTATAATATTATATAATATCTTGCAACTTATCTACTTACTAGTGAAATATTTTTATATAATACTAAAATAATACAAGAAGAATGAATAAAAATAAAATTATTAATAAAAGAGCAAGTTAAAATACATAAAAATTCAAATATTCTAAATTAAACTAACCCTTTGTGATTGATGTACCTTGTAGTTTATTTCAACATGCATGACATTAAGTTTTTTTTTATATAATTGAATGCACAACGTAATATTTATAGAACATTTAGAAAAATTTCATTTATTATGTTGACATTTTCTATCAAAGAGTTAAAAAAAAAAAAGTCAAATAAAACAATAATATTTTATTTTTTATTTAGCTATAAAAACAGTCCAGAATTATTTTATTGAGTTTTATATATACCGGAACTGCTGAGGTTGTTCATCTATTTTTATATGAGCGGCTGAGCTAATAAGTTCGGACCAATGCTTTTTGGTACTTCTGAGTACGCGTGAACTTTTAATAAGAAAAACTCGTAAAGGGCAACCCAGTTTCTTGATAGAAGTGTTATCAAACTGAATTTTATCGATGTCCGTTCTATTTTGTAACCATTCTTTTTTTTCATTCATTCTCTTTATGTCCGATAAACTTGTTTTCCAAGTTCGCTGAAATGCATCAGATAGAGCGGTGCCAACTGTCTTAAAAACACCTTAAATCGTACCTAAACCGATAAAAGTTCGTTATCTCTAAACCCTTTGTATTAGATTTTCAAGCAAATGCCATCATTTCCGCTTTTATACTATTGTCTGTATTATTTCAGATTTTAGTTGAGATTGCTTAACCCTAATATTCTGTTGGGAAACTGTTTAAATCTCTTTTAGTTTATTTTGTATTCATCGAAATTATTAGTGCGATTAATTAAGTAAAAGTAAACTTTCCTTGATAAGTATGATTATTGTTTTTAGTAATGTCATGTTATGATGGTTTTATAGTTTTTTTTTCCTCAAATGGAGCTGGCAACATTTATCTTTATGCCATAAGCAAGGCTGCACCGCTGTTACTCATTTAGCACTAGGGGACACGTGTAGCTTGAAGATATGTTACGGACGCGAGTAACACTACCCCCCCACAAACCATTACGACCATCCACAGCACCGCAGGGACTCGAACCCGAAACCTGTGGTGCCGAGCGCCAGATCGTTAGCCACTCGACCGTCAGGGCTCAATTAGAAAACTAATATTACCATATGCCATCAAATAATATTAGAAATAGTAAAAAATAAGATAATTATTATATTAAGTAAGTAAAGTAAAAATTAGTAAATAATTATGGGATTAAAAATAAGTAAATTATATAAAAGTTTACTGACAAATATCGAAAAAATATTTTTTTTTTATTTGCTACATTATAACTCAAGAGTTACTTGTACGTAATGCTATCATGTGACTATTTCAGACAAATTAATTGTTCATGCTATATAATATCAGTGGTGCAACAGTCCTATGGTGGGCCAAGACAGTCTGCCGGATTTCGAGACGAGAGATGATTTCTTTTTATGCGGTAGGGTTGTCAGCACTACGCCCAACAGTCATATTAGAGTGGGACTTACTATTTAAAACTGAATTCTTAACCACTGCAAACATCCATGGCACCGCTAGGATTCGAATCCGAAACCTGTGGTACCGAGCGGCAGAACCACTTGGTCATTAGGCCAGGCCCCATGTGGTTTTATAGCAGTTCATTTTTTTTTCTTTGAAAAACATGAATTTAGTAGTAACCTATATACTAATGTTTTTAAGTGTCTTGTTCTTCAATAGGATCGTGATATATTAATTAATGTTTAAATGTAACTGCACTTTTGTGATTTTCACGATTCAATTTCGTTTTTAAAAGAATTTGTATTAAAGGGAAGTTGAAAAGAGCTTACATGTATGTCTGCAATCGCACGTCAACGATTGATGTTTTCCTTCAACTCGAGACGTGTTTGTCATTTCTTCTTTTTAATTTTTAACCTAACCTCTTAAAATACTCATTTTCCTCGATACTTCTTGCGGTTAATTAATCGAGTCGTATCTAGATCAGGTTAAAAAATAAACGCATGGTGTCTGTTAGAAATTGTTTTTTTTTAAAAATTGTTCTGCTTACATTTATATGATGAAAAGGCTGGCATGTCTATTGATTCTTTGCGAAGGAGTAAAACGTTGATAGCTATTGTAGAAGTCATTCTGCGTAAAAGGATCAAAAACTTCAATCAATGGCCAGAAGTTGGTTAAAAACTTCAAATGTCATTATAAAAACGTAAAATTATTTCTTTTACGCAAAAAAAAAAAAAAAAAACCTAATGCACGTGTTTAGGTTTTATTAGTTGTGCAATATTACTCTTTTAATTTTTTTCTGTAATCCCCTGTTTATATTTCTCAATGCAAGCATTTGTTTCGCCATAAAAATAACAAGATCTTGCAAAATCAAGATGGGATAAAAATAAATAAATAAAACACCAGAATTCAGGTTTTTGGAAGCACTTTGGGGGGGTGAGAATTTATGCTTTTCATTAGATATACTCCTGTTACCCCACACGTTTTAGTATTTTTTATGGCTTCTACAACTAATCCCTAATTGTACCGAATTTTTTAACTTAAATAAAAATTTAAAAATAAAAAGAATTTTTCATTTGTTACATTTTATTTTTATTTTAAGTATTTTTTTATTTTTCTGAGTACCATTTCAAAGCTTTCAGAAACTTATTTTATTTTTTACCATATTTTAATTTAATATTATGCACTTAATATTAAGCACTTAAAGCAGTTAACTAGCAATTGTGAATTAAATTTATGAATTAAAAAGAGGAGGTTAAGAGATCTTGTCCCCATTGGTACTCTGTAATCGGTACGCCAGTTGTTTCGCCATAAAATATTAATGATTAAATTAAAGATTATAAAAAAACCGATTAAAATATTGAATACGTAAATTATTAAAATAACGATTAATAAATAATTAAAATAGCGATATAACATTTGTGCTGCTGTAAAAATTAGTTTTTCTACATTTGATATACTATGTTATATGTTAATTATAATGTTGTTATATTATGGCAATTACTAATCTATTTTAATTTAATATTATACACTTAATTGTATTTTGCTTATAAATACAATAACAAAAATTGTATACCAACTACAATTTTTTTGCGTTTGATGGCAATTTAAATATGTCTGTTAGAATTTTTTTTTTTCGTAATTATGAAAATTACTTGCATACGATTTAATTTTTTTTATAGAGTTTTCAATTTAAATTTTCGAATCAAAGCATTTTTATATGTATAAAAACACTAATTTTGAAATGGTAATTTTTCTTGTTCATTAATTTTTCAAGTCTTAATTCATTAATTTTTAGTTTTTTAGTTCGTTTATTTTTAAATATTTTTTAATTCTTAATTTTAAAAACAAATATATATTTAGCACTGTACGAGAAAAATGAATCCAGTGACCAATGAATGAACTTACGAATGTTTTATTTTTTTCCCCGTAATCTAAAGGATATTTCGGATTTGATAGAAAGATTTCTTAAATAAAAAGCTTTTCACTTCCTTGGTTTTATGACTCCTAACTCATAGACGTAAATCAATAGTTTGAAGCATTAGCGCGCCAAATCCTAGAAATATTGGCACGGGGAATTTCATTGTTATATTGGAACCAGTTCTCAATTATTATTCGAGGAAAAAGAATTCTATTTCTGACGTCTTCAAGCAATTGATTTCGAGAACTATTCGCTTGCGTGGAAAATTCTGATGTAAGAAAAATAACAATGGACGTTGAACACCGCACATGGCAGTGAAATAGCACGTTTCCAATAAAATTGGCTCCACTCTTGGCTTTTTCTACTTGCAAAATCATTTTTCTTTTACGGACAGTCTTTATTGAAGAATTCTTGGTGGCACGTGATCTCTGCGAACTTGTAAACCAGCGTAATTTTTTGGATGTACTTCTGGTTAGTTCTGGGAAATTTCGTACAAAGAATGTACTCGATGGATGACGATTGAAATATTTTTTTCCCCCTTAATGTTTGATTTTAAGAATTTTTTTTCTGAACTCTTTCGAATTAAGTACCTTGTAATTATGGAGAGGTTTTTGGCCTTTTGTGTTTTTGGAAATTTCATTACATCAAGAAATAAATGTAATGAAGCAAGGTTAAAAATTTTACGAAAATGATCAGTGTTGCTTGAAATAAATGGAACTCTGTTGTACTCGTACATCAGCTCTTCAAAGAATCTTGAATTAAGATAAGATCAATCTATAAAAAAAAAAAAATGTAGGTCTATATTATTAAGATTTCAAAAAATAATATGGTACATTTTTGAAGTTAAGTGAAAAAATTTATTGTATCAATGAACTTCAATGTGAATGCAATAAGTTTTTTTTTTTTTTTTACACAAAGTAGTTTTGTAATGAATAAATGTTTTTTTTTTCTTGTCTCACTTGGTAGACAACCACATCTAGACTAAGTCCAAGAACCCGTGTAGTCTCATGGAAAGGAGGGAAAGGGGTAGAATTTGTTGGAGATGAAGAGAATTAGATGGAGCACCCGTAGATAGAAGTCTGACTTGTCTCTAAGCCGCTGAAGGACAGTGCCTTCCAACAGGACTTTTAGGGGGGGGGAACTACCTCGCATTTGCGTATCGTATGGCAGAAAACGGAAAATTCCCAGGTAATCCGACTCATGAGGCAAGATACTGAACATCCCAAACTCCATCGAGCCTCCTCGTTATCCGAAATAGTATCTACAACAAAGCCACCAGCGGATTGAATTTCCGTCCTACTACTCACCAACGGCGCACGATGCCACTGAGCCACGATTTGGGCGAATAAATGTTCAAATACTTGAAAGAAATAATTATACTACTGTTATATGAAATCAAAAGTTATACTTGGTTATAAATCTTGGATAGTGTAATCTTAATATCAATGACAGCTAAATTTTATTATGGAATAGCTTTAATTTTTGGGGGAAGGGGGGCTGGTTTTAATTTACATATTTTTTTCGAAATCTGCTATTGTTAAAATGAAATCTTTTCCTCTTTTGATGGGCACTAAGCAAGCATTTCTATTTGTCAGAAATCATAATCTTAACAAATATATTAATCTGATAGTACTGATGAGAGGGACAATAATACAATTTTTGAGGTTCTTGAAAACTATTTCAGAATTCTTGATGGATATATACTGGCATATATTTTAATAATTGTCAAAAATAAGATGTTTTTAATTATATTAGAAACGCAGCCATCATTCAGAATATGCTTTGCATTTTGGTTTAGAAAATTACAAAACATTATTTCTATTATAAATAGTTAAGATTATGCGTTTTGTTTAATTATAGCACATCTTATGCCTGATGCTGTTTTTTTACATTATGGTTAAATATTTATAGTACAAAAGTATAGAAATTTTTTTGCCTTCAATGTATCTTTCTTTTACTATTGTTTCTTCTGTACAAATATATAATTTCTTTCAAGTAATAATAATAAACGTACTATAGAAATTTAAAAACGAATCGATGTTTTAAAGATCACGCTATTGTAAACAAAATGATCATGGGAATATTTTCTTGGTAAAATTAAACTCACCTTTCCTACTAAGCACGAAATATTATTATTTATATATCTATTGTTTCTTTTATCTGGCCATAATTACATGGCAGTCTTAAAAAAAAATCCATTTCAGAAGTATTTATTTTGCATTCCAAAATCAACGATCTTGCAGATGCTTTCAAAAAGTAAAATAGTATTTTTATTTAAAACTATGCATTTTAAACAATTATTTGTTTAGAATTCGTCGTTGTGTGAAATTGCTCCAACTAAATATACATTTTACCCTAAACTATTCTTCAAAACTCCACCGCCTTTAATTACAGAGACTTGAAATCCGATCGTTTGAAATCCCAAGTCGAGCGTTTTTGTGTGGCCTCGATTAAAATAGCGATATAAACGTTGTTTATTACAATACTTGACGAAAATGAATGTATCTTCAACGATTTACTATGTTTTGGGAAGGTGGGTGCGGTTGATGCAGACACTGATGCTTTTGTTGATGGTGATTCTGAGTCAAACTTAACTCAGTCCTTGAGACTCCACGGGTCTCTCAGAAGTGTGGGAAAAGAAAGTGAGGGGATACTACTGTGCCCAAAAAGTAAGAAAAATTATTATTTTTTTCAAAAACTCTTTATTTATTCTTCCAAATTTATTTCACCGCCTACGAAGTAATCCCCTCCGGACACAATGCACTTATGCCAACTTTTTTTCCAATCCTCAATGCATGCTAAAAAGTCATCGGCAGGAATGGCCTTCAAAGGGCGTGGCGATTCACGTTGAATCTCTTCAGTCGACTCAAAACGGTGTCCCCGGAGTGTTCTTTTGAGTTTAGGGAATAGCCAGAAGTCGCACGGTGGGAGTACGGTGGTTGTGGAACGATATGGGTTTCATTTTTGGCGAAAAAAGTCACGTAGAATCAATGCAGTGTGAGCTGGCGCATTCAGTGTTTTCGGTACCAATCGTGATTTGACGCGTTTGAGGCCCAAAATGGAATTGACCGATCCTTTTAAAATTCCATCATCAAAATTCCATTTTTAACCATCATCATGGTCTCTAATTGTAACTCGACGGTTTGCAAGCACCAAATCTTTAATTTTTTGGACGTGAGCTTCATCGGTTGAGGTGGATGGTCGACCAGAGCGCTCTTCGTCTTCAACGCGTTCTCTGCCTTCTTTGAACTGTTTATACCACTTGTAAACATTTCTTTCCGATATAGGAATACTCACCGAATGCCTTCTGCAGCATTCTAAACGTTTCCGCAAACAACATTTAATGCAAGTTCTTTGCTCAACTCATTTAGACATTTTCATAAATCGCCGGAATCAGTTTTAGCATCTCACAAAGCCAAGCGTAACTCAAATACTAATGAATACTCAAAACTAATGACATCAAAATTCACACAGATGTCAAGGACAGTGCCAGAAACTTAAAAAAGAAATAAATTGAAATTCCGTAAGCCCCGGGAAATTTAAATGGAAAATTGGCCTTACTTTTTGGACACAGAAGTATAAACGTTTTTTATTACAATACTTGACAAAAATGAATGTATCTTCAACAATTTACTATGTTTTGGGAAGGTGGGTGCGGTTGGATGTAGACACTGATGCTTTTGTAGTGGTGGTTCTGAGTCAATCTTGACTCAGTCCTTGAGACTACATGGGTCTCTAAGAAGTGTGGGAAAAGAAAAGTGAGGGGACAGAATGGTGAAGAACCGCTCGCATATTTACGATTTATTTGTTCTTTTCATTTTTTGAATGTCACCTTTTTGGTTCCTGTGACTGCCAGTTGGGATGGGAGCCAGGGAAGGGACTTTTTTGCGACTTGGTTCGGAATCCTGGAAGCACGCGTGTCTCTGTAACACAATACCGCGCTTTGTTTTCGGCGAGAATATTTTGTTTGGGTCGATGTGAAGCGATATTTTTTCTTTCTTTCCGCGCCAAACTAACTGCCTTGGATTGTTTTTACTCGAATCCCCACGTGGGGAAAAGCGTGATGCCGGTGCTATTAATAACGGATTCTATATTTTGAAGAGGGAAAATATTTGTCTTTGGGTTTTAGTATAATGTTCACATATCGGCCTTATACGTATTTTTAAACATTTTATTTATATTCAAATCAGAATTATAGTTAACTTTAGCATTTTAGTCTTTATTTCTGAATTCAATTTGCATTTATTTTATACTGTCGGCTACAAATGAATACTTCCACATCACATCACTGTGGCTAGAGCTTAGTTGCCCTTTTACAATTTGGGAAGGATGTGAGCGAGAAGTCTTGCTGTATGGTCATATGGGACCGGGGCCTACGGCTTAAAGAGGATTCCGAACCACTACAAACATCCATAGCACCGCCGGGATTCGAACCCGATACCTGTGGAACCGTGTGCCAGGCACTCGGCCGTCAGGCCTCACGGCAAATGAATAACCAATTGCAGAAAGATAAGTTTTTTTTTAAATAATCATTTTCATTTGCTGTTCTAAAGGCCGAGTGGTTAGTACTTTGGCGCTCGGTACCACAGGTTTCGGGTTCGAGTCCCGGCGGTGACATGGATGTTTGTAGTGGTTCGGAGTCCACTTTGAACCGTAGGTCCCGGTCTAACATAATAGTAGAGCGTTGTGGTGGTAGTGTTACACGCGTCCGTAGCATATCAAGCCACACGTGTCTCCTGGGTAGTGCTAAATGCAGTCCTTGCTTATGGCATAAAGATAGCTATTTAAGTATTTGCCAGCTGCATTAGAACAAAAAACATTCTAAAGGATTATTTACTCAATTAATTAAGAAACGACACGAATATAAGCTGTTAAAATTCTTAAGGGTAGGTTTGTAAAATTTGTCTAGGGCTTAGGGAAACTTAATTTTTTAAAATTAGTTTAATTTCTCATAATTTTGATGCTATTGGCTAATGCGGTATCTGCAATAAGCCTATTAAATAGATAATTCATTTGTCTATATAATGCTATAATTCAGTAAAAAAAAGAATTTTTTTTCTAAATATTATATAGGAAAAGTACATATTTTAATGAATTTTTGATATAACTTAATGACTTTAATGTTCAAGTGTACCAAATTACAAATTTGCAAAACTACAACAATTTATTCAATAAAACTATCACTTTCATTTTCTTTTATAAGAATCAGATTTTAAGTTTATCAACAGGCATTATAAGCATATTTTTGTTTAACTGAATTCATTTATGCCTTTTCATACAACTAGAAAATCGTTTGGTGGTTTTAACGGTTACAGTGAAAAGTAAGATTTGAGTTCATTATCTTTTTTTCGTAGGCGTTGAAAAGCCAGGTGGCGATAAAAACAGATGGCAAATATTTACTCTCTACATTTTAGATAATACTATCTTCGTTTTTAAAATCCGCGTTTTCTCCCTTTTTGTGACTTATAAAAGCGGCTAAAACTTTTTTTAAATATGCGAATATTTATTTTTATAGAATTTTTTTTTTTATTTCCCTCTTTGTAAGCTGAAATAAAGTTCCTTTAATAAATCAATGACCACCCATTTTCAAAAAAAATAATGAGGTGGGAAATGCAATGCTTAAGTTATTCCAGGGTTGGCCAACACGCGGCCCTCCTTGAATATTTTTGCGGCCCGTTAGATTTATCACAGTTTTACAAAATATATTTTATAATGGCCAAAGTAGTGAAAACTCGTGTATTTAAAAAATACATAAATGTGTGCATCCATATATACAAAAATGAACTGTCGAAATTATGTGAAAAAGTTAACTTTGGTTTTAAAATAATATTCTTGCGAATATATAATAGTTATTGCCTGTTTTATTGATGAGTTCACAGAATAATTAAATTATATTCTGCGAACTCATGATGCGTGCGCATCTTGGAACAACTAATATAACAGCTTCTGTTTCACTTAAAGTGACTTCAGTGACCATCTCTAGATACGCGCAATTGATTGTTGACAGCAGAGCAAACCAGACTCTTAGTTGAAGTTATTAGCCTTTTGGTTCGATTTATACCTGCGAATCGTTTTCTTCGAAAATGAAATTGACCACAAAACACGCTCAAACATGACGGGCGCTAACCTGCAACACCCATTATGATGTGCAAATACCCAAATTGAGATCCATTTGCAAAAGCTAAGTGAAAGAGTGAGAAACAAATGTCGCACAAGTAAAATATTTTTTAATAGTTCCATTTTTATTTCGCTTATATTTATATATTTTTTATATTTCATTTTTAGTGTTAAATATTTTACAATGTGCGTTTAGTATCATTATTATTATAATATCTATGTTTCGATTTTTCACTCCAATAAAAATGTGTGTAGTGGGTCTAAATCTAATATGGGGATATACAATTTTATATGCGGCCCGCGGAGTTATGATGCATTTCCAATGCGGCCCGCAAGATCATTTAGGTTGGCCACCCCTGAGTTATACGAATGTTCGTATATCAAAGCCGGCAAGTTTGCTATAAAGAATATACGTGATTTATTTAAAAACTAAAGCCATCAAAATTATCGGGAAATAAATATTTGAGAGGGAAAAATAAAAACACTATGAAATTTGAGTTAAGAAATTAATCTCTTTGCGGTTTAAATCCTTTATTTTTCTTTGTTCCGTTTGCAAAAGTTCAATCTTTTCCTGTATTCGTTGCGGTGCGTCAAGCCAACCGTGTCTCTTGGAAGCGTCTGTCACTTATCAATCAAGATTCCGTATGTGAGAAAGTTCATGGTGTTATGGCTTAGTTTAGATACTTAGTTGAGTCGGATTTTTCTAATCTGTGAAAAGCTATAAATTGAGCTGTAGCGTATTCTTTAATGCGCTGTCTGTGAACTTCCACGATTATTATTTTACTATTACATACGTTTTCTATTGAAGAGCTAGAATTACGATAAAATTTATAAAGAATTAAAAGATTTAGATAAAAAAAAAATTTAACTTTTGTAATTTTTTTTTTTTCAAGTTTATTTTGCAGAAATAATTTCTTACTTTACGTACATTTTCTTTTAAAATTATTGTTGTCAATATTCACTTCTAGAAATTTGAGGCCTTGGACTTGAGATTTGATTAGAGTGGGGCCTGATGGCCAAGTGGCTAGCGCTCTGCCGCTCGGGACCACAGGTTTCGGGTTCGACTCCGGGCGATAGCATGGATGTTTGTTAGTGGTTAGGAATCCACTTTAAACCGTAGGCAACTGGCGTACCGATTACGGAGTACCAATGTGGATAGATCCCTTAACCACCTCATCTTAATTCATATATAAATCAATTTTAATTAACTGCTTAAATGTTAGTATTTGGATAAAAAATAAAAGTTTCAAAAATTAAATAAATGGTATTCTAAAAAATATTAAACATAAACGTAGGTCCCGGTTTAATATGATCGTAGAGCGCTGCTGGGGTAGTGCTACTCGCGTCCGTGGCATATCTTCAAGCTACACGTACCTCCCTGGGTAGTCGCAGCCCTTGCTTATGGCATAAAGAAAACAGTAAGTATTTGCCAGTTGCATTAGAAAAAGAACAAGAAAAAAAACCGATTCTATTAGAAAACAAATTTATTTTCTAACCGAATTTCAGTTCAGCCATTTGATAATTTCACATAAAAAAAAAAAAAAAAAAAAAAAAAAAAAATCTTCAAATATTGCAATGACCAACTTATTTGCATTTGAAATTGAACTTTTTACATGTAATGTATTAATCTGGTCTGCGATATTTCATATTTTCGTCTTTCTATTAATGTAATTGAACGTAAAATGAAGTTAAAAGATTTATTCCATCTCAAAAGAAAATGAATAACATTTGATAAAAAGAACAATTGTTTAAAAATTTATTCTTACTTAAGTGTTCACATTGTACTCATTGCCATCTGAACGATTAGGCAAAATGCATACTTGAAGACCTTTTTGAATGAGAAATCTGTATCTAAATGTCCATAATTTTGTAAAGAGCTTCTTTGCATTGCGCGGCCTAGATGGCCAATTGGCTAGCGATCTAGCTTTTGGTACCACAGTCTTCAGGTTTGAGTTCCGATTGTGGTATGGATGCTTGTTAGTGGTTCGGAATCTACTTTAAACTGTAGATCCCGGTCTAATTAGTCCAAAGTGTGCTGAAAGTGACCGTAGAGCGACAAACCAAATCTTCATATTGCATTGCATTTTGTGGAACCTCAATGTATTAATGGCCAAGTGAGTAGTGCTTTGGCGTTTGGTATCACAGGCTTCAGGTTCGAATCCTGGCGGTGGCATGGTTGTTTGTTAGTAGTTCGGAATCCAGGTAAACTGTAGGCCCCGTCTTTTTGCATACAAGATAACTATAGCAACAAACCAAACCTGTCCTGATTCTCGTAGCAGTACCATTCAGGGAATCTTCATTATGTGAATCATGATACAAGAAACAATGTTTTGTCCTGGTAATTTTAAATTTTTTCCGCTTTCTACATTAGCAGCTACATCCTATTTAAAGCAGCTTCGTGGTGAACTGGCTAGCCATTATTACTGTAACACTATCGAACTTGCTTTGACCTCGTGCTCTATTTTAATAATAAATAGCTTATAACAGTTTACTGTAACACATAGCATGCAAATTAGTAAAGGTTAAATATGTTTACTTGAATAATGCTTAAACTTGACTTTTTCCTTAGTAAATCCTAACTCATTTTGATACGCAAAACAAATTTTAAAACGGCCCTTTAAATGCTCAAGATAGTTTTCCCATTTGATGAAACACTTTGTGAATTTTAAATTGCATTTGCAAACATCACTTTTAATATCTTATTGGGTCTTAAACTAACTTTAAAGGGAAGTAGGAAGATATCATTATTAAATTTTATTGTATTTTAAGTGACCACCACAATGTGGTTTGGGAAGAAGGTGAATTCTGAACCAACTCCATTAAAGTGTCAGACCTTTACACCACGTTGTCATGTCTTTGCATTAAGACCACAAATTACAAACATCATCCACATAAAAATTCGCTGCGGTAATGTGGAACAGTTTCAAGTGCGTTCGTTAATGGCTTTCCTTACGAAATTCAATTACACGGCCATTTTGTTTTTACGACTTGGGACATTTCGGAATGGCATTTGAAACCATAATTCCTTGCAATTACTCGCCATCGTTTCGTAAAAATTGTAGGATAAATCATCTGTTTTATATTTGGTATTGTGACAAAATAAGATTCCTTTCCTTCTTTTCAATTTAAAGAAATAAATAAATAATTTTTGTTTTTTCGATTTGTAACGAAGATCTTGTTTTCTATTCAAACGACGGTGAATTTACATATTTTTTAATAAGTCATTTAAATTTCTTATTACTGATGTTGGATAAGCAGAAAGCATTTGAAAGATCCTTTTCAAAATTGATTGGAATTTTTCAAAGAATTTGAATATATTATTTCGCGTAAATACGTTCTTCATCTAATGTCAAGCATTCGTTAGTAAAGGCTCGTGCTCACCAAGGCGAGAAGATGCAAGCGAAAAAATTTGACCAATCACTAGCCTCACCGCGGTCGCCCGAAACCGGTTTGCAGTCCGCCGCTTGGAGTTGCCCAACTTTCAACTCGAAGCGGTTTTTCACTAGGCGTAATGCTATTTCTGACGTTTCGCTGTGAAGGGGTCGAAAAAATTTTGTCGCTTGCCTCTTGAATCTTCACGTCTCTCGCCTCGGTGGGAACGAGCCTTAATATGGCAGATTTAGGCCATATTCTGCTTCATCAGGTTGAATACTACCTTGTACTCGAGTGCAATATTTTCTTCCCTGAAAGTTTGTAAAAGTAACCAATATAACACTATTTTTCGTGATACTAATCGTACTTTTTCCATACCAAAGGAATGCTTAAAATATATTGTTGTTTTTATATTTTCTCGACACATATCAAGTTCTGAATTTGTTTTTTACATACACATACACCGCGTACATACACATACACGCATATACCAAACACATACACGCACACTTATTGAAAACGTTTCTCAGATTTGTTATTTCAATTTTTTAGACTAATCTTTTCATTTCATCTTTAGATTTAAAATTTTGTCTTTAATAGTTATATTTCTAAAAAAAGAATTGCCGTAAGTCTTCCAGAAAATTAAAATTGTTAGATTATACATACCAGTATATATAAAAAATATTTGTGGATCCTTAGATTGAACATGTTATTGTTCTAACAAAATAATATTTTCGGATTCAACCATAAAGTACGTTTATTATGAATCATCATAAAACACATTTTCATTTGTTTATATATTTAACATCCTATTATCTATTCACAAGCCCATATAGTTGATGTTTGATACCCCACTACCTTGTGAACATAACTATAAACCAGATCGCCTTAGAAAAAGTAATAAAAACTCTACCTCTAGGAAAATGAATGCCCTATCATAAAAGTGCAAAAACAAATGAAAGATGGTACGCCGCTCTGTTTTGACGTGTTTTTTCTTTCTTTTTTTTCTTGAGAGAGTAATAAAAGCGCCCATTCTCAATGGAGTGTTTTCTCGGATTGTTTTTATTTGGTCTTCGTCCTCATTTGTCTTTCTGCCCACACATCCATCACGGAAAGTGGTCTTATTTTAGACTGTGTCTCCACCCCTTCCAGAAATTGGAATATTTTCGAGTCCTGTTGGGGTCGTTTTTTTTTATTCTTTTTTAAATGAATGTCTGACAAGATTGATATCGGATATGCTTCAAGTTCTGTTGTTGAGATAGTTATACGTCAATAAAAGCGGGACCAGCGACTCGTCAACTTGGCGACAAAAGTCAATCTCTCTCTCTTAAGGTCTGATGTTAAGACTATCTTATTTCAAAATTCAATGTATGTGGCAGATATCATGTGTCTGATATTCGTTGTAGTTTCGTTGGACTTGATCTATCGGATATTTAGGGCAGATTTGTCAGATAACATATTAATTAGTCCTTGTCAAGCTGAATTTTATATTTTAGATCAAGCTCACCCCTTCCAGAAATTGGAATATTTTCGAGTCAGTCCTGTTGGGGTTGCTTTTGGGGTTCTGATGTCAAGACTATCTCGTTCAAAATTCAGTGTATTTGCTATAGTTTTCGTTGGACTTTATCTGTTGAAAATGTACTATGAAATATTTAGGGCAGATTTATCAGATAGCATATTAATATAAAATTCATCTCGACAAGGACTGTTGGGGTTGCTTTATTCTTTTTTAGATGAATGTGTGGCAAGATTGATATTGGATATTCTTTAAGTTCTGTTGCTGAGATAGTTATACGTCAATAAAAGCGGGACCAGCGACAAAGTGGCGACAAAAGTCAATCTTTCTCTCTTGTGTATGTCAAAGTGAGGTCTGATGTTAAAAGATCTTGTTTCAAAATTCAATGTATTCGCTGTAGTTTTCGTTGGATCTATCGAATATTTAGGGCAGATTTATCAGATAACATAGTCCTTGTGGAAATGAATTGTGTATTAATAATTATTTTAGATCAAGCTCATCTTAACGTTTGGCTTCTTATGCTGTTGTCTATTTCGTTCACCATTTGTTATGTCCGTTAAATGCATCAGCATAAAGGATGAATTTTTATTTCGTGCTATCTTAGTTGTTAAATAAAGAAGTGTAATTAAAAAATTAATGAGCATTAAAAAGATAGATTATTTGTATTAGTGTAGTGTTTATTATATATCTTTAGGAATTTCTATTAAAATTTTTGTATATTATACATTGCTTTTATTTTAACTACAAGAGCAATGAAATTTTCCATAATCTTTGATTAAAGTAGTGTAAATTACTCTACAATCATCATCAGTGACGCAACAGCCCCATGGTAGGCCAAGGACGCTTGCCTACTGGTAGATTTCAACAATCAGGGGACGTTTCCTTTTTTTCTTTTACGGTGTAGGGTTGCCAAGCCTTATGCCCAACACTTTACAGTTATATTAGACCGGGACATACTGTTTAAAGCGATTCTGAACCATTACAAACATCCATGGTACCCCCGGTACCCGAACCAGAATCATGTAACACCGAGCTCAAGAGCGCTAATCACTAGGCCATCAGGTCCTAAATTACTCTACATTAACTACATTACTACTGCTTTAAGCTCTGTGGCTGAGAGTTATACGTCAATAAAAGCGGGACCGACGACCCAAGTGGCGACAAAAGTCAATCTTTCTCACTCTTGTGTCAAAATGAGGTCTGATGTTAAAACTATCTTGTTTCAAAATTCAATGTATTCACTGTAGTTTTCGTTGGACTTTAATCTATTGAATATTTAGGGCATATTTATCAGATAACATATTAATATAAAATTCATCTCGACAAGGACTAATTATTTTAGATCAAGCTCATCTTAATCTTCTTTGGCTTATTATGTGGTTGTAGCTTCTTAATCGCTTGTTTCGTTCATCTCTTATTTCCGTTAAATACCGTTATTTCCCTTAAAGGATGGATTTTTTTTTTTTTCCTGCTTGCTAAGAAAATTAAGAAATTTGATTTAAAAAAAAAAATAAACATTAAAACGATAGATTATTTGAATTCTTAATGTAGTGTTTATTGTATATCTTTACACACAATAATATATAATTATTGTATATTGTATTTATAACTTTATATACAATTATATATTCATACAATATATAAATTTAAAAACATTTATGAATTATTGAAAAGTTTCATAGATTATACATTGCTTTTATTTTAACTAAAAGATCAATGGAATTTTTGATAATCTATGATTAAAATCTAAATTATTTTACATTCATCATCAGGGGCGCAACAGCCCCATGGTGGGCCAATCGTTAAATTAACAATATTTTATGTAAGGTTGTTTGTCTTCAAATGAGATTCAGTTTCCTTGGTCCTCATTGGAAAAAAAAAAAAAATTTGACACCCTTAATCTATAGGAAACATCATAGAAAAATGTGCAACAGTCTCGGTTGTATTAAAAAAAAAATAAATGACATTTCTAACATTTATATTAATAAACTTTTGTAATAATAACTATTGTGATTTTTGCTTATTTATTATTGTTGGGATTGATTAAAACTGTTCAAGAACATTTCTTTTTCCATAAAAAACTGGTTTATTTAGCCGATTATTTTTATTTTTATTAAACAAAAAAATTCATTTAACTCCAGTTGAGGAAGCGAGCATTCCTCCTTTGCATGTTGTTGTAAACTAGCGTATTAATAACCGTCTTTTAATCCCATCATACGCGAAGAATGAGGAAGAAACGTGATAAAATGCGATGCGAAAAGGTGTCAGTAATCATCCATATTTAGAAAGGCTGTTTATAAAATTAGACGAACTGGAGTAGAAGACAAAAGCCGCCAAACTATTATCTTCTTCGCGTGTGGCATTTTAAAAACGTTAAGATAACGATTTAATCTAGATTGAGTATTTTAATTATGTAATGTATCTTTGATACGCACGCATTTAACCTTAAGATTCAATTTTTATCTCTGGCTTTGCGCGATTCATTCTAGTTTCCTCATCTTAATTATTTTTCATATCGTTATTTGTGAGTTCCGTATAAATTTATCTAACGTAATCATGTGAGTTGTGCTGATTTATCTATAACGATAAAATTTATTTTAATTGCTTCAGTTGTGACTCTCAAACTGAACAAAAATACCTGGATCACTTAGAAAAATACATCGAATTACGTGTCTGTTAAAGCTTTTTTTCTTTTTAATTAACAATTACTCTATTCACGCCTATAATAAATATATACCAGAAACATCATTGCATCGTCCACAGGATTTCGATTGGTGTGGTTTGTCACTCTACGGTCATCTTGTGCTCACGAGAGCTAAACAGAACGGGACCTACAATTTAAAGTGGATTTCGTACCACTCAACATCCATGCCACCGCCAGGACCAAAGACCAGAGCGCTAGCCAATTGGCCATCAGGCCGTTCAGAATTTCGATGTATTCTGCTGAATTTCTTGTTTTAAAGCAAAATGATCTTTTCACAACAATGTATATATTTGAATCGAGTTTTGCTTCTAATATTTCATATAAGCCAAAAAGCACAAACTTTTCTTAACTTGAGTAGGTCATTAATGATATGCTGTATGTTTTGAAAAAATTTGCCCTGAAAAGCTAGACATTAAATCTTAACGACTATATGCATATATATATATATTGATGGAAGTATTATCTGGTGTACGGGAGTGCAAAAGTAAATAAACCATTAAATCATTCAAATAATTTACGACCTTCTTCAATATTATTAAAGTTATTTGAATTAGTGCTTTTAACGTATTACATAACGCTGTCTCTTGGCCAATTTTTACCTAGTTAAACATATGAACGGCCGAGTGGCTAGCGCTCTGGCGCTCGGTACCACAGGTTTCGGGTTCGAGTCTCGGCGGTGCCATGGATGTGTGTAGTGGTTCGGAATTCACTTTAAACCGTGGGTCCCGGTCCTAATAGGATCGTAGAGCGTTGCGGGGGCATTGTTACTCCGCGACCGTGGCTTATCTTCAAGTTACACGCGCCCCCCGGGTAATGCAAAGTGGGTAACGTCTGTGCAGCACTTGCCTTAAGGTATCCAAGACCAAGCTGTCTAAGTGTTTGCCAGCTGCATTAGGGGAAAAAAACAACATTCACTTAAACAACAACGCATAAAACGTACTTTCAAAAATTCCTGTATTAACATTCATTAACGAATTTTTTTATTTTTTCAATTGAAACAAAAAAAAAATCTGCTTATTTGCAAAATTTTGAATTATTGCTTTGGAAATTAAAAATTTTCAATTGATGCAAGTCAAATAGTGAATAAGTATTCAGACACGTTCCCCCACCAGATTACTATTGTTTATCTTATTGATTTTCTTTATTTTTTGGAAAGTGTCATCTTCCTTTGTCTGATGATTGGCATTTCCAGATAAAGTCGGTATCGCTGTCCCATTTTCTCAAAAGCGATCGCTATCTCGCATAATTTCGTTTTTCTTGAGCTATTTCGCAATTCGGTCTCTTGAATGGCCTCTCGCGTGAATGAAATCATCCTTCTCTCCCCACCTTCCCGCCTCGAGCAATTCTTTGGCTTCCTGATAATATTAGAGAGAATGTGAGGATGCCAAAAGACAAAATATTAGTGACCTAATTTAGGTATCTGTGGAACAAGAATGTGTTGGGTTTAATTTATCATTTGGGCACATTTCTCAATTCCATATAATTACTTATATAGTGATGAAAAAATGCTTAATATTTATAAATCTTTTTATTTAATAATAAGATTTTATTTAATATATTGCATTTTCATCCACTACTATGACAGCCGTTTTGTTAACGTTGCCTACCTACATTTATCAATTGCAAATTTCGACGATTTCGTTTTTTTTTTTTTTTTTAATTGGATAAAAAAAAGAAGAGAATTTGGACAACTTGTTATACGAAATTTAAAAAGAAACTATCTTTATTTTTTTTTTTTTACTCTTATTCTGCATTTCTTCCGCTCCCAGAAGTATAATGTTACTTACTGGAAATCTCGGAACGAATTTTTTTTTTTTATTACAATATATTTAGATTTTCCAAATTATGTATAATTTTTAAGTTATTGGCATTTCGAACTCTCCAATCCTGAACCGGCTACCCATACCGATTTTACAGATGTTTTCATATCAAAACTAGAGTCTTTATACTTTCACTTGCACATAAAGGAATCAGAATGTATTGTGAAATTCATTCCGGAAAAAGTTTTGAAATAGTTGATTAGTTTCAGTGCCTTATCTCTATTCATTTGTACTAGTCGTTGGGACTGGACGTCTTTGAGGGTGGTCGACTGAATCACAGGATGCATTAAGTCACTGTAAATGGCCCATATGTCTGTCTCTTGCCTCCTTGCCTTAATTGCGACTGCTGACACCACCCGAATGAGCCGTGATTCATCTCCCACTTAATCAAACAGGACTGGCTGAAACAAATTATCTGATAACTCGGAACGTCTGCAGTCCCATGGAAATCCGGGAAGTTGTTCTTGGCAGCCGGTTGTTATCGCGCGCCGAGATCTCGGAGATGATTGATTGTAGATTCAATTGATAGATGCGGACTTTCACTTGGGAATGCTTAATACTACCTTCTTCCAGAGATTATAGTGCAGTTTATTTGCTTATGCAAAGTCTTTTGTAATTCAGATGGGTCAATGTAGTTGTGGAATGATATTGATCTTGATATCCATCAAGACTTTTTACATTTTTTTTTTTTTAGTACAATCTTTTCTTTAATTACAAAGATATTTGTTTAGTTTTTGGATTTTCCATCTTAATCAGTACTATCAAATAATAGTAGATAGTAATGAGAATAAAAGGAGACGGATTGAAACTAGGAACTAGGAATAAGGATGTTTGGAAACGGAATTGGCTGTTGGAACTTGGAATGGTTTGTCTCTATATAGACCCAAGGCTTTACAACTGCTGTTGGCAAGATCTAATTAGGCTCATTTGGATATATTTGAGCGGAAGATTTTAAAGACTATTCTTGAACGTGAATTAATTTTTTTGAATTTTTCTTTAATTTTTTTTATTAACACCATATCTTTCATTTCACGTCTCCTTTAAAAGGATAAATTTTTGCTGTATAATTTTTCTTGAAAGTGATCTTATATAATAATTGTCATCTTTCCTGAAATAAAAAAATAATTTGTGTCTGCCAATAAAGCCTTTTATGGGTTAAGGCATCTGTTTAAATCCCAGTTCATAAGCAGAAAAACTAAATTTTTGTTATATAAAACCCTTATTAGATCTATTTTGGTCTATGGCTCTGAAATATGTAATTTGACAAGATCGGATGAGGTCCATTTGAGCATATTTGAGCGGAAGGTTTTAAGGGCTATCCTTGGAGGTGTTAGGGAAAGTGATTGTTGAAGATGGTACATACAACGCAGGAATTTATAAATGCTATAAAGACCCAGATATTATAAAATTTATTAAGATCAGTAAATTAAATTGGGCTGCTCGTATATTTAGAAGCAGGATTTAAACCCTGTATAAAGGCTCGTTTTTGCAAAGCCACAAGGACAAAGAGGGCGACCCAAGTTGAGATGGATAGACGCAGTTGAAAAAGATTTTGCTGTACTATAGGCTAAGGATTGGAAGACCATTGCCACCCAGAAGAATGTATGGGAATCTCTTCATGATGGGCCAAGTCTTTCCTACGGGCTGTCGTGCTATTGATGATGATGAATGAGAACAAAAAACGGAAAGGATATAACTGAAAAAAAAAAATTTAATTAGTCGATACGTTTTACTAGTTATATAGTTGGAAAGAAAAAAATCTCACGTAAGTATTGCATACAAAAAAAAAAAAAAAAGCATTTCGCCACAACAAATGCATACGTTTTATCACTTGGATTTGTGAATCCTTGATATCCCGCTATGAGTGAAAAACAAAGACCCAGTGTTAGTGATGAATCGGCACATAATGAAATGATTTCCGTAAATCCACCACTAACAATGACACGTGGTGATATTTTAGAAGCCATGATAAGGCACTTTGCCAAACAAGACAAAAAAAATGTGGACTGGTATTTTATGGATTGATTGTGGTGTTAAGAAATGGAGTGTTTCAAAATCACTAGATAAACATATGATGAAAAGTTCACTCCTTTCTTCCATGGATTCATAATCGAAAGCAAAAAACTTTTATTTTAAAGCTGAACTTCGAAAAGATACTATTGATATTTATTTGTATATATATCTGCATTGTTTTCTATGCACGTGGAGCATATTTTAAAATGTTTATATTTTCGGATTCTATGTCATTCTGTTGTCACAGGCTATTATGGTTTTGGGTTGCGGGCGCAGATATTTTATTTTTTATGACTCTTTACCATCATTTAATTTCCTCTCTCCGCTTTTAAACCTCATGCTTCGTCATAAAAGTTTACGAGAGTCAATTATATATACATATAAAAAATTTCATTAAACTGCCTCATTTTGTAGCGAAGCATGAGTCAGGGGGTCGCTGTATTTTTCTTTAAACTTAATCCTAGTTTAGGTAATATCTTCTTGAATTATCTAAAATAAATTAAACTAATACTTTAAACGGGTTTTTTTTGTGAACTGTTCGTGTTAATATTTGTTAATCATTTCGATAATCATAATTAACCTCTTGACACCCTTGGCCACGTATGAGGACTTTTATATTTTTATAGTTATAAAATTAGTCCGACTCTTTTGGTTCAGTGGCAATGTGCTCCGCTGGTGAGCATTAAGGCGGAGGTGCAATCCGTTGGTGACTTTGTTATAGACACTGTTTCAAAAAACGAGGAGACTCGATGGCGTTTTGGATGTTCAGCATCTTGCCTCGTGAGTCGGACAACCTGGTTGGAGTTTTCCAGAATTTCTTTTATACGATACGCAAATGCGGGATAGTTCTCCCTAAAAGGTTTCCCAGAAGGCATTGTCCTCTTTCTTCAGAGTCACAGAACCAAGTCAGACTTCTACTCACGGTTGCTCCACAACAGAAGTTGCCCCCCTTTTCCCTCCTTCCATGAGAACACACGGATTCATGGACTTGATCTAGATGTTGCTGTCGATCAGGGATAAGAAACAACAACAACAAAAATTTGATAATAAATTATCCATTATAGAATCTCACAACACGAAAAGTACCAAACTTATGATTTGGCTGCACAGCTAACGGTATTGACGGCGTACAGTTATGAATATGAAAACAGCGTAAAGTAGTACTTCGACTGTCATTGTTGTTGGATTATTTGAAGAAATTGTTAATATTTAATTAAAAAAAAATACCAAGCATATTAAATATATCTAGTTTTAATAATGAGTAATTTATTAAATCATAAATTATTAACGTTCAGCTGCCACAAATGTGGATGTGATCTTTTGTGCATTTTTGTTTTCTCCAATTTTTTTTGTTTTTTTTAATTTCTATCAATATAAAATAAATAAATCGCATTAAAAAAATGAAATCATTTTTTTCGCACAAAAAAAAAAAAAATCTTTTCTGAAGAGGTTAAACACTTCTCGTATTCACCGGATTTTGCAAGAATAAAAAACTTTAACCATTTATTCAATGATATGCAAAAAAAAAAAAAAAAACAACCTAATGAAAGCAATACGAAGTAGAACGCCATTATAATTCAGCTCGTTTTTCTTCTCGGTTAAATGCAAATTGATTTTGTATATCTTCCTTTTTTATTATTATTATAATGGCTTATGCTACTTTCTTTTCATTTAAGAGTTACTATAAATTAATGGATTTGGCTTGATTAAATAGACACAATAAATCACTTCGAGAATGTTCCGGATAAATAGAACCATCTATATTTGTCAGACATGCGAACTAAAACCATTCCAACGACTTCATTTCTATTAAAAAGCAAGAAAGGGGTTGAATTTATTGCATGTTTTCTCGAGATGTCTTTTCCCAATCTTACTTTTTCGAGAGCACTTAATGGTTAATGATGATGCTTGCTTGCTCTGAATTCTTATTGGAAGTACTTTGTGTAATGATAAATTGAAATCAATATATTTTGGGAGTCAAGACAAGTGGATTCTGTTGGTACTCCTCTTTAAATAACTTTAAGAGGTTTAATTTTTGAATAGCTTTTCTTTATTCTTGTGTTTTAAAGTGATTACTCATAAAAGACGTATTATAGAAATCAACTGAATTGATTGTATTAAAACTTGTATTTATTTTATGTATTGGTATTTTAACAAAGAGTTCTCAATAAATGTACCTATTTAATTTACTTTTTGAATAAAGGTAAAGAAATTTCTGAGTTTTATGCAATTATTGCAATAATAAACTCTGTTGTTGTTGTTTCTTATCCCACTTGGTAGACAGCAACTTCGAGACCGAGTCCAAGAACCCCTTGTGATATCATGGAAGGAGGGATGCTTCTGTTGTGAGGGAGCATCCGTAGGTTGAAGTCTGACTTGGCTCCGTGACGCTGACTTTTTACTGGCTAGGGTTGTCGCCTCTAGTATGCCCAACTCTATACAGTCATATTAGATCAGAGGCCTGAATGGCCGAGTGTCTGGCGGTCGGTGCCACAGATTTCGGATTCGAGTTCTGGCGGTGCCATGGATGTTTGTAGTGGTTCGGAATCCACTTTAAGCCGTAGGTCCTGGTCTCGTGTGACTGTAGAGCGTTGGAAGTAGGATTGACAACCCTACCCAGTAAAAACATATCTCCTGTCTAGGAAACTGCCTTGGCCAACTATGGGGCTGTTGCACCAATGTAGAAGACCCCAAAGACGACTTAAGACGGTTAAATCCCGGCAGTGCCATGGATGCGTGTCGTGGTTCGGAATCCACTTAAATCGTAAGTCCCAGAACCCAGTCAGACTTCTTATTCACATCATTCCCAAACTGTATAGGGGCAACTCAGCTCTAGGCACATTGGTGTGGTGTAGTAGTAGTAGTAGTCGTATTAGACTGAGACCTACAGCTTAAAATGGATTTTGAACCACTACAAACATCCATGGCAACGCCAGGACTCGAACCTTATACAGTTAATTTTAATTAAATTTGATAATTATTGTTGCAATTTTTTAATTAAACAACATTTTTTGATTTTTATATCTTATGGTGCTTTCGCACAGTATTGACCATATATTAGATTTGAATTGAAGTTATGTAATTAGTTCTTCGCGTACACTGTTGATGATTTTTTTTTGTGCTGACGGACGAACAATGACATCTCGTCTTTTGGGGAAATTTGAGATTAACCAATCTCTTCTTTATTCTGGAGGTAGACCAGGTTCTTTGTGAAAGTCAGACAATGGCACTCCTTTCCGCTCTATAGTCATATTAGATCGGGGCCTGATGGCCTAGCGCTCTGTGCCACAGGTTTCGGCTTCAAGTCCTGGTGGTGGCATGGATGTTTGTAGCGGTTCGAAATCCATTGTAAGCCTTAGGGACCAGTCTCATATGATTGTAGAGCTTCACAGAGCCTAGTCAGATTTCTCACTCACATCATTCCCAAACCGTATAGGGGAAACTCGGCTCTAGGCACAGTGTGGTGTGATGTAGTAGTAGTAGCCATATTAGACCGAGACCTACGGTTTAAAGTGGGTTCCGAACCACTACAAACATCCATGGCACCGCCGAGACTCGTACCCAAAACCTGTGCCATATAATAAATTCTTAATTCGGTGAATATTTTATTATATGAATTTCTTTTATTAATAAAGTTTGGACTTAATTAAAGGAAGGAAATGGCGAAGAGAATTTGGGGACAAATGGCATATTTTATGCAGATTTATTCTAAATCTATATTTGTCAAATATAATTTTAATTAAATTTGATAAATATTGGTGCAATTTTTTAATTAAATAACCTTAATTTTTTATATTTTATCCAGGTATCCACACTTAATAAAGTGTGAAAGCACTATACCATATATAATATACACCATACCACTGCACCATATACACCATACCACTGCACCATATACACCATACCATTGCACCATATACACCATACCACTGCACCATATACACCATACCACTGCACCATATACACCATACCACTGCACCATATACACCATACCACTGCACCATATACACCATACCACTGCACCATATACACCATACCACTGCACCATATATACCAGAATTCAAATCTAATATATGGTATAGTGGTAAAGTTATGTAATTAGTTCCTCGCGTGCATTGTCGTGGATTTTTTTTTGTAGATGGACGAGCAATGACATCGCGTCTTTGGGGGATTTGGAGATTAACCAATCTCTTCTTTATGTTGGAGGTAGACCAAGTTCTTTGAGAAAGTCAGACAATGGCAGTCCTTTCCCTCCCTATTTGTCCGTCTTACGCCGGTGTAGAGGGAAGATTCTACAACCGTATCTCGGAGCCTGCAACAATGTCGCTCAGTGTTTGTGCATTTGACGTAACGCATAATCCTGTGACGGAAGACTGGAACTATTATAGGCCTGGGGCCAATCCAGTTGTTCTAGAGAGAAAAAAAAAAGCGATTTTTTTTGTTGTTGCTATTGAAGGTCCTCATTTGTTTGGGAAGGTCAGGCTCTTTTTGTCTGGTATGTTTGTCCATATTATGCGTGATCTTTCTCTTTATTCCCCTTCCTTCTAGGGAAAAAAAGTGAAATGGGATGTTACATTGGACATTAGTCCATGGAGGACACTGTACGTGAAACAAGAATTATAAAAAATTTTTTTTTAAAGCCAATTCCTACTTTTTTTTACCCACTATATTGCAAAAAGTCCTTTTATAAATAATTTTCATTCATTTTCTTAAGTTAGAAAAAATTCTCTCTCACATACACACTTTCCATCTCTCTCACTAATTTATTCACATGTTTCATTTTCCATTTTGTTCCTTTCTTGACTCAGACTAGAATCCAGAAAATAAAAAAAGAAATTTTTTTCCAGCGATCTACCCGCTTCGCCATTGACAGTATTTATTCCTAAATTTATATCCTGCTGAATATCATATATATTTTTTTCTCCCATGTAAAACTAAAATGAATTCATTAAATTTAATTACTGAATTAATATTTGAAAAAACATCAAGTATTAACTTAGTCAAGTTGAGTAAACATCAAGATTGAATTAACATCAAGTGTCACTCGCTACAAGTTCAAAAGAAATGTATTTGAACTTGAGTGGATGAATAAAAAGTATTTTATTTACGATTGACAATTTGAACGAGATATATATAGGAGAGTGTGAACTAATAGTAGGAATTGAAAAATGGAATAGCAAGACAAATTCATGTGCATAGCGTTTCAAAATAAAAATAAAGTCAGAAATTTTGGCATTTTACTTCTACAGAAGCTCTAATGCCCGAGACTGGGTAAAAAAGGAAAATTGGCAGATTGCTTAAGAAGTTTTGGCGCTTACGGGACCAGAATCCATGGAAGGAAAAAGGTCATTTTATTTCGTGATTTCTAATTATGGCTAATGCATGCGTGGTTAAAATTAATCCCTTATTGAGAAACTCGGTTGTTTCCATTACGGGGCCATTTTTTTTGTGAATGCGTATATTTATTCCTATAGAAATGCGCTTTCTTTCTTTTTTTTTTTTTTAGATATTTATTTGAATTTTTTCTTGTTTAAAATCAATATATATATATTTTACAGATTGCAGTAATTTTTTTTTTTTTTTTTTTTTTGTAATACTAGGCATACTTTCTCAACCAAAATATATTTTGATTAGAAATATGTGATATTTTTGAAAAACTGTTCTATAAATATAATACTATAATACTATATAAATAATACTATATAAGTGCGATCTCTATAAATACCAAGCTCCTTATATAAATAATACCATATAAGTGCGGTTCATATAAATAATACTATATAAGTGCGATCTCATAAATACCGTCTATATAAATAATACCATATAAGTGCGATCTCATAAATACTGTCTATATAAATAATACTATATAAGTGCGATCTCTATAAATACTGTCTATATAAATAATACTATATAAGTGCGGTCTATATAAATAATACTATATAAGTGCGATCTCTATAAATACTGTCTATATAAATAATACTATATAAGTGCGATCTCTATAAATACTGTCTATATAAATAATACTAT
>BPLQ01013137.1:0-50958 GCA_021605075.1 Caerostris darwini
ACTGTTTTTAGGGAAATTTTGATACCCAGAAAACTTTCAGCATTGCTAAAATTTATTAATTTACCTCGTCTATAAAAGTTAATATATTCGAGAAATATTTTATTTTTCTAAGAATTGCAATTTTCAAACCTTTCCAATAACTGTCTTCAATAGCAATGTACAATTACTTTCATACACGTCCGTGGAAGACGAAAGTAATAACTCTATAGAATTATTAAATATTAAATAAGATTAAATGAATAATAGAGTGTGTATTATTATTTATTACATATTAATATATTAACATGTTATAATTATAATTATTAATATACTTATTACATGTTGTATTATTAAAGTTGTAAATCGTAAAATGTAGAGTAAAGCTAATTAACTTTTTGTAATTAAATAATATAAGAATAAAAACTATTATATCAGCTATTTGAAGTGTTATATGAATAAGCATTTAAATATAATATTTCGAACACAAACTTAATTAAATACTTTAGACTCTCATTGCTGGCAGTTATTACATCATCGAAGTCTTTTTTCAATCCCTTCTATTAGCTCACACTCTCCCTATATATATCTTGTTCAAATTTTCAGTCGTCAATAAAATACGTTTTATTCATCCACTCAAATTGAAATACATTTTTTTTGAACTTGTAGTGGATGACACTTGATGTTAATATAGTTTTTTCAAATATTAATTCAGTAATTAAATTTAATTAATTAATTATATTTTTTTATAATTTAAGTTACATGTATCTACCAATAGATGGCGCCAGATAAACTTAAAAAAAATGAATGAAAATTATTTATAAAGGACTTTCTGCAATATAGTGAAAAAAAAGTAGGAATTGACTTAATTATTTTTTTTTTTTATATTACTTGTTTTTAGTTATATTTCTCTATATATTTAAGAACTAACGTCATTCAAATCAAACAATATGAAATGTTGTTAGTAACAATATTGACATGTGATGGATTACATTTCTCTTGTATTTGTTTACCAAATACAATACAAAAATGAGCATACTTTGAAAACACACGAATTAAGTTTTTTAAATTGGATGAGTAGTAATTGCAAAAGTGGTAACTATTATAGAGTTATTAAATATTAAATTTTAATTAATTGAATAATAGAGTGTGTATTATAATTTAAATACAATAATTTAATGATAATAAAATTTAAAAGAATTTAAATAGTAAAATATAAAGTAAAGCTAATTAACTTTGTGTAATTAAATATTGTAAGAATAATAACTATTATACCAGCTATTTGAAGTGTTATATGAATAAACATTTAAACATAATATTTAGAACACAAACTTAATGTACTTTACACTTTCATTGCTGCCAATTATTACATCGTTGAAGTCTTCATTTTAGTTGTAATTCACAATATATTTAAGATCTAATTTCATTCAAATAAAATAATGGGAAATGATGTCAGCAACAATATTGACAAATGATTATATTTCTGCATTGGTTTATGAATTACAATACACAAAAAGGGTTATACTCAGAAAACACATGAATTAAGTTTTTAAATTGGATAAGTGGTAATTGCGAAAATGGTAACTATATAGAGTTATTAAATATTAAATTTTAATTAACTGAATAATAGAGTATTATTATTAATTAGCTACAGTAATTTAACTACAATAAAATTTAAAAAACTTGTAAATAGTAAAATATAAAGTAAAGCTAATTAACTTTGTGTAATTAAATATTGTAAGAATAATAACTATTATATCAGCTATTTGAAGTGTTATATGAATAAACATTTAAACATAATATTTAGAACAACGTAATATACTTTGCACTTTCATTGCTGGCAATTATTACATCGTCGAAGTCTTCATTTTAGTTGTAATTCACAATATATTTAAGATCTGACTTCATTCAAATAAAATGATGTCAACAACAGTATTGACATATGATTTTATTTCTGAATTGGCTTACGAATACAAATAAAGGGTATACTCAGAAAACACACGAAACTGGTTTTAATTGTACCAATTACATAATACAATTAATTAATTGTACCAATAACATAATACGATTAATTAATTGTACCAATAACATAATACGATTAATTAATTGTACCAATAACATAATACGATTAATTAATTGTACCAATAACATAATACGATTAATTAATTGTACCAATAACATAATACAATTATTTTAAATACTTGTGCTCAAATTTCGAAGGCCTACTTCTAAAATATTTAAAAGAAACGGATTTTCTAAGATTTCCTGCACAATTACGTATACAAATAAAAAAAGAAAACCAATTTTCTTTGTTGAGTTTATCGAATGGCATCAGTAATATTTGAAGTGTTATGTCTTATATTACTAAAATAATAATACCAATCTGTACTTCTATTTTATTCCAGTAAACGATGTTCCAAATCGTTTCTCTGAACATTTCAGTAAAACAAACCTTTGAATTGGAAAAATACAAGAAAAGCTACAATTTATTCCACTGAAATACATCGACATTTTATATTTCGATATAGTTTATTTTATTACATTCTTTTTGTTACTAGACACTTGTGTAGTTTTTCTATTGAACGTTTGAAAGTTTAGTTTAATTTTTTTATTCCATACTTTTGCTCTCCGATCTTAAAAATCGATTCAATACTTTTATTTTTTATTTATATATGATTTTTTTCCCCATATTTTCGCTTTTCTGCAAAAGTTTGCTCTCACGATTTTATAACTAACCAGAAATGTAGTTAAATTTGAAAGTTTTATAATAAATTATCCTTAAGAATTTGTTGTTTTTTATCCCACTTGGTAGACAGCAACATCTAGACCAAGTCCAAGAGCCCATGTGGTCTCATGGAAGGTGGGAAAGGGAGGGGGGGTCAACTTCTGTTGTTCATGGAGCACCCGTAGGTAGAAGTCTGACTAGGCTTCATGACACTGACTTTTTACGGGGAAGGGTTGTTAGCCGTACACCCAACGCTCTACAATAATAACGGCTTAAAGTGGATTCCGAACATCTACAAATATCCATGGCACCGAACGCCAGAAAGCTAGTCACTTGGCCATCAGGCCCACTACGAATTTAAATGTAGTTTATAAGGAATTGAAAGATTTGGCCAGGCTTGGGAACAGAAAGTAATACATGTTTAGTTTTAGTAAATTTCATTAAAAAGTATTCATGCAAAATTTAAAATTTCATATTTTAAATAACTCGTCTTAAATAATAAAAATTTTCTATATAAATCTATCATTTTTCTCCAAGAATCCGCAATAATTTTTTTTTTCTCACCTTTAAACTGTTAGCATTTATTTTTAAGAATATAAAAGTGTTTGTTCGTTCAGAAAATAAATTGAAAACTAATACTGTAAATTTTCCTACAGTAAAATTTATTTAAAATTATTATAAAAAAAATTTAAAATTATTATAAATTGAAAACTAATACTGTAAATTTTCCTACAGTAAAATTTATTTTAAAATTATTATAAAAAAATGTAAAATTGTTATAAGCTGAAAACTAATATTGTTAATTTTTCTACAGTAAAATTTATTTTAAAATTATTATAAAAAATGTAAAATTATTATAAGCTAAAAACTAATATTGTTCATTTTTCTACAGTAAAATTTATTAAAAATTATTATAAAAAATGTAAAATTATTATATATTGAAAACTAATATTGTATATTTATTACAGTAAAATTTATTTTTTTGCAACAACTTACTGATGATGGTATTCAATCAAGTCTGGCGCCATCTGGTGGCGAGAAAATCTGACTGCAATAAAAAATATTTTCATTTAATTAAAAAAAATTAATAATTTTCAGAGAAAAAATACTTAACGTGTAACATTTTATGTTTTGTCGGAACATACATAGATACATTTTTAAATATATAGATTATATTATATATTTTATTAGAAATAATGTCACGCTATTGCCGTATTGCGTTTGCTTTTAAAAAATGCTAAAAGTTAGGTGAAGATTCTTAGAGTTTATTTAATTTTTGTTATTATTATATAGTTTTTTAATTAAAATTTAAAATTTTAAATTAATTGCTTTTAATTTCAATTTTTTTGCGCTTTAATCACAAAAAACGATTTCATGTGTTTATTCCACATTTTCACTCTCTATTTCCTAACATTAGGAAAAAAATTCATTATTGTCAAAATATTTCATTTCAAAAATATTTCATTTTTAAGTGTCACTAATTCCACTAGCAGCTTAAATATAGTTTATATTATTACTACATGAATCATGCTACATTTTTCCTACATGAATTACACTACATTTCATTTCTTAAGATTATACTCGTAGTACATTTTATTATTTCTAGATATAAGACATTCCGTTAACCACATTGTATTTGCTTTTCAGAAATACTTAATTTTCGGTAAGATTTTTTTTTTTTTTTACTTTTTAATTATTTATTTTTATTCATCAACATAATTACATGTCGAACGCAGCAATGAATAAAGCAAGCAGCTGTTTTACAACAATCACTTTATATATTGAAAATAAGGTTGATGTTATATATTGCAGATAAAAGCTTACATTACATTACATGGAATATACTTACTTTTTGCCGATGGACTTTTAAAATCAAATAATAAATTCAGAGAAAAAAATACTAAACTTCTAAGATTTAATTTTTTCAAGTTTTGCCGGAATATACATTGAAACATTTTTAAATATTATATTATATTATATATTTTATCAGAAACAGTGTCATGCTATTGCCACATTGCGTTTGCTTTTCAAAAATACTGAAATTTTGGTGAAGATTCTTAGAATTTATTTGCTTTCCGATATTATTGTGCAGCTTTTTAATTGAAATTTTGAAATTTTAGTTTAATTGCTTTTAATTCCAACTTTTTTGTTCTTCAATCTCAAAAAACAATTTCATGCGGTTTTTCCACGTTTTCATTCTCTATTCCATAACACTGAAATAATATTTAAGTTTTATTAATCTCATTAGGAACTTATAATATCACTACATGAATCATATTACATTTTTCTTACATGAATTACATTACATCTCATTTTTCAAGATTATACTACATTTTATTATTTCTTGATATAAGTCCATCCGCTAACTATATTATATTTGCTTTTCAGAAATACTGAATTTTCGGTAAGACTTTTTTTTTTACTTTTTAATTATTTTTCTTTATTCATCAACATAATCACATGTCGAACGCAGCAATGAATAAAGCAAGCAGCTGTTTTACAACAATCACTTAAGGTTGATGTTATTATATTGCAGATAAAAAGTTTCATTACATTAAATGGAATATACTTACTTTTTGAAGACGGATTTTTAAAATGAAATAATAAATTTAGAGAAAAAATAATAAACTTCTAAGATTTAAGTTTTTTAAGTTTTTTGCCGGAACATGCATAGAAACATTTTTAAATATTAGATTACATTATATGTTTTACTAGAAACAGTGCCATGCTATTGCTACATTAAATTTGCTTTTCAAAAATACTAAAATTTTGGTGTTGATTCTTAGAGTAAACTTTTCGTTATTATTGTATAGTTTTATTAATTAAAATTTTGATATTTTAGTTTAATTGCTTTTAATTCCAACTTGTTTGCTCTTCAATCATAAAAACTGATTTCATGTGTTTATTCCACATTTTCCCTCTCTATTTCATTGAAATAATATTTAATTTTATAGTTTCACTAATCCCATTAAAAGCTTAGATATAGTTTACATTATTACTACATTACATACTACATTTTTCCTACATGAATTACACTACATTTTATTTTTTGGATTATACTGCATTTTATTATTTCTAGATGTAAAGTAGATTGTATTTGCTTTTCCGAAATACTGAATTTTCGGTAAGACTTTTTTTTTACTTTTTAATTATTTTTTTTTATTCATCAACATAATCACACGTCGAACGCAGCAATGAATAAAGCAAGCAGCTGTTTTACAACAATCACTTAAGGTTGATGTTATATTATTGCAGATAAAAACTTGCATTACATGGAATATAAACACGTGTTTATGACAATATTTGTCTTCTATTTGAAAAATGGTTATTTCCCCTGCTCCACGTTTTCTCTTTCTTCTCTTCACCATACAAATATATATCTATATATATATATATATAATGCGACATCCATTATGATGTTGCGTGCCACAAATTTGTGTCTCTCCTCAATGCTTGTAACCATAATCACGAAATTCTTCTTCTAACCGTCGCCTTTTTGATCTTTAATCTTCAGATCCTGTCTGAATAAAATACTCGGGGCCTTTAGAAATATTCCCTTATTCTTTTTAAGTGAAGAAGAAATGCCTAACACACACGTAAACAACTAGACTAAAAATAAACTGCCTGAATTTAAAACTGAGGCAAGATATTGGAATATTGATTTTATGATAAATGGATGCAAATGAGCTATTTGATTAAATTATAATAACAAGAAAGTTTCATATTAAATTATTAAAATCTTCCTCATTTTAAGTATGATAATGAAATAAAAAGAATTATTGAGCAGCATAAGGAAGTAAATAGTTTTCAATCGACCGATTTTCGATGAATTCATATAATAGAATTAATTTTGAACTTTTATAATGGACACTAATTTATTTATAGCAATTAGAAATATCGTATATTTGAAATAAAATTATAAAGCAGATTGTTGTTAAAAATTTAAGGGAGTAGTTTCTATTTTTTTTTACCTTTTAATAAATCAGTAATTAAAGAATCTAGTGCATAATCTGTACTATTTAGTATTCATAAATAATATTATAAATAACTCAGAAAATAGAACTTATTTTGAAAAAATCAAAAGTTGTTTCAAAACTATTATAGTCTTACATTTAAATATTTGTATAAGTATATATATAATAAAATATTATATATATTTCGATAATTTAGATAATTCGATAATTTAGATAAATATAAAAAGTAGTTTTTATTTAGTATACAAAATAAGTTTTAAATCAGAGACAATAAATACATTTTTCATAAAGCATCTTCGAATTTAAAATTTACGACAATTACCATTACATTTACCAAAGAAATTATCATCCTAATAATTAGTTATTATTAGTAATTACTATATTAATTAAAGAATCCATCATAAAATTTTATTCAGTAACAATTTGTTTTGGTGAAAAAGTTTAGAATTCATAAACAATATTATAAATAACTCAGAAAACAGAACTAAGTTTGGAAAATATTAACCAAAAATTATAAGTTATTTGTATACTCTTATAGTTTTACATTTAAATATATATATATATTATATATGAAAGGGATATTTATCAAAATTGTTAGGCAAATATAATGGGTAGTTTTTATTTAGAATACAAAATAAGTTTTAAATCAGAGACAATAAATAAATTTTTCATAAGGTATCTTCCAATGTAGAATTTACGACCATTACCATTACATTTACGAAGAAAATTATGATCCTAATAATTAGTTATTATTAGTAATTACTATATTAATTAAAGAATCCATCATAAAATTTTATTCAGTAACAATTTGTTTTGGTGAAAAAGTTTAGAATTCATAAACAATATTATAAATAACTCAGAAAACAGAACTAAGTTTGGAAAATATTAACCAAAAATTATAAGTTATTTGTATACTCTTATAGTTTTACATTTAAATATATATATATATTATATATGAAAGGGATATTTATCAAAATTGTTAGGCAAATATAATGGGTAGTTTTTATTTAGAATACAAAATAAGTTTTAAATCAGAGACAATAAATAAATTTTTCATAAGGTATCTTCCAATGTAGAATTTACGACCATTACCATTACATTTACGAAGAAAATTATCATCCTAATAATTAGTTATTATTAGTAATTATTATATTAATTAAAGAATCCATGATAAAATTTTATTCAGTGACAATGTGTTTTGGTAAAAAATTTAGAATTCATTAAGGATATTATAAAACGAATAAGTAATCCATAAATTTGAGAATTTATTTATGCATAAATAACCCTGTATGAATTTAGCCAGAAAAAATATGGCTAAAGTAATAAAACAATTAAAGTATCAAAGTTATACATCAACAAAATATATTTCTCAGCTTATGATTATAATACCTAAAATCCAATCCATTAATGGATTTTACATTTAAAAGCACATTTAAATTTTAAAATTAAAATTTTAAACATAAAAATACACGTTAGATATAATGAAGTTCTTATTCAATAACGAATAAAAATGTGTTGGGTATTTTTTATTTAAAATATAAAAATCGTAAGATTATCCATAATCAATTCATTTTTTGAAAATCATGTTATTTAATATTTCCGACCAATGTGTTTACTAAAGCAATTATTATAATTAGATTAATTATTATAATTAAAATATTATAAATGTTAAAAAATAAGAATAAAAATGTTAAACTAAAGAATCAATAATAAAAGTTTTATTATTCAATATCACTATGCTTTGGTAAATTATATGCAATTCATTGGCAATATTATAAAAGAGGAAATATTTAAGAGAACTAACAAAATTTAACAATGATAAAAATCTACGTTGTTTATAAAATTACTTTCTAGATTTATGATTAATAATAGTTTATATTGAACGACATATGCTATATATGATAAAAATATTAATCAAAATTGCATACATTAACATGTTAATTTCTTTTTATTTTGAACATAATCTAAATTATAAGATAAGCCAAAATCAATTTCTTTTTTGAAAGACATAATCTAATTTAAAATTTACGGCCATGGCATTTACCAAGGAAATTGCTCCTCACACAAGGAATTAAAATTAATTACGTGGCAAAAGGGCAGAACTGCGAACTTGACTTTTTGACAGATGAAGCGAGAATGAATAAAATCCCCCGAAACCTTTTTGCATTGTGCGATATGAGATAAAATAAAAAAAAAAAAAAAAAACCGTTTTCGCGTGAGGTAGATGATTGGATGCCAAGCAATCTTAACACGATCACGAGCATGTATTATTAAATAAATAGTATTAAGTGATTGAATCGAATTAAATAATTAAACTAGAATACACATGAACACTAACAGAAGACACGAAACAAAAAGGTTTCTAGATTATAACAATGATAAGCTTGAAAAAAAATGTTTTGTTCAAGTGATTCGTGTTTGGAGAAGATTTTTTTAGAGAAAAAAGGATTATATTTGGAATATATAAGGAATTTGCTATTCGAGATTTCTTATCTAACTATCCCAATGAAAACCACAGTTTGACTCTCCTATACATATAGTTTTCTTCCAATTGCGAATGATGCAAATTGTATAACTTAAAATTTTATTCAAAAATCTTTTATTTAACAATATGTCCAAATTTCATAGAGATATTTTAAATAAATAATTGACATTTTGGTGATTTTTATCAAATTTATGGAAACTAAATTAGATTCAAAATCTTTTGTGCGACATCTTATAATAATCAAATTATAATGACTACTTAGATATATCTATATATACTTTCTATCTAAAAATATAGTTCAGTATTTTCAAATTTTTTTAATATGAATTTTATTGTTTTGTAGAAAAATTATTGTTTTGAAGAAGATTTCTAGATTATAACAATGATAGGCTTGAAATAAAATGTTATGTTCAAGTGATTCGTGTTTGGAGAAGATTTTATTAGAGAAATAAGGAATATATAAGGAATTTGCTATTCGAGATTTCTTATGTATCTTTCACAGTGAAAATCACAGTCTGACTCTCCTAACCATATAGTTTTCCTCCAATTGCTGCTGATGCAAATTGTATATCTTAATTTTATTTAAAAAACTTTTATTTAAAAATAAGCCCAAGTTTAATATAGATATTTTAAACAAATAATTGACATTTTGGGGATTTTTATCAAGTTTATGGTAACTAATCTAAATCCAAAATCTTTGGTGCAACATCTTACAATAATCAAATCATAATGACTACTTATATATATATATATATATATATATATATATATATATATATATATATATTATATATATATATATATAATATATATATAATATATATATATATAAATATATATATATATATATATATATATATATATATATATATATATATATATATATATATATATAATATATATATATATATATTATATATATATATATATAATATATATATAATATATATATATATATATATATATATATATATATATATATATATATATATACTTTCTTTCAAAAGATGCAGATCAATATTTTCAAATTTTCTTAATGTGAATTTTATTGTTTTGTAGAAAAAATTATTATTTTGAAGAAGATTTTATTAGAGAAGGAATTTGCTATTCGAGATTTCTTATCTGACTATCACAGTGAAGTCTGATTCTCATATACACATAGTTTTCGTACCACTTGCGAGTGATGCAAATTGTATATCTCAATTTTATTCAAAAAAATTTTATTTAACAATAAAATCAAGTTTCATATCGAATTTTTAAACAAATAATTGAAATTTTGGTGATATTTCTCAGTTTTGGGGCGGCATTTTACTATAATCAAATTATACTGACTACCTTTGCATAGATATAATTTCTTTCTAAAAATACAAATCAATATTTTCAAATAGCTGATTTAATAAATGAAGAAATTTCTTAATGTGAATTTATTGTTTTGTAGATGAAATTTGTCTGGGTTTGCAGTATTAATACACGTTTTAATTGACTATTGACCTTTTTATATTAAAAAAAAACTTTCATAGTTTTCACCTTTTTCTGGAAAATTTATACCTGGTGCTAGCTACTAAATGTAAATAATATTTAATTTAACTAATTATCCTTTAGGAATTGTAGCAAAAAGAATATTGTTAAACTTGTATTTTTAAAATTAAGAACTCAAAATACCAGTTTTAATTCGGTTGGAAATAATGCCTATAGAGCTATTTTTTAATTCAAATTAATACAGGTGTTTGGTTTTAGAATAAACTTTCATAATAATATAGATTCTTTTTTAATAGTTTTTCTATAAACTTTTTAAATCCTAAAGTGTTAATACCTTAAAAAATATTTTTTGTCAATATCTTAAAGTCGTATCAGGGACACAGTGGCAATGTGCATTGCTTACGAGTCAATCGACAAGAGTAGTCCCTGCTTTCTGTAAAAAGTAGATTTAAATGCCATTTTGGTAGCTTTTTACATCATTCCAGACTGCCTAGTTGGAATTTGATCAATCATATTTACATTCCTCTCCCTATGTTTCTTTCTCAAGATCCAGGTTGTATTAACTAATTGGTAGGCGTTACTATATGAAGGAATTACTTTGATAATTATTGAAACATCTACAAATCGGCCATCGTGGTAAATTTTTACATCATTTCAGACTCCCTGGTTGGAATTTCATCAATCATACAAACATTCTTCTCCCTATATTTCCTCCTCAAGATCCAGGTAGTATTAACTAAATTGTAGGCTTTACAATATGAAGAAATTATTTTGATTATTGAAGCATTTACAAGTTCATTCTCGACTAGTGGCACCCTGTTCTTATGCCTGGTAACTACGCTATCCTTCTGCCTATTGAGATATTGTTTTGGAAAAAAAATGTATTGTAATGTTAAGACCCATTAAATTATTATTCAAATTGTTAGTATTGCACCGCACTTATGAGCACACTAGGGGTTGAATTGCATTGAAAAATTTTCTGTTATCTATGTAGGATCTGGTATTGTTTCATTCCTACTTGACGATCACCTTTATAGTTCATAGTATGCAATTCCCCATTCTCACTTTTGAATTGTTTTTTTAATTCAAATCTACATGAGAGAGATGTGCAGATAGAAAACTTTATCTATAACCTTTATCTTTATCCAATTGCCCTTAAGAATTGATACTAAGTGTCTGAATTTATCAACAATTATGACACTTATTTTAACTTGCTCATTTCTGAAATTAATAATAATTACATTCCTCTAATTATAATTTATAGTGAAGGACACTACATAATACGAAGCAATCTCTGCACCTAAAGCATTGCTGGACCTATAAATTGACACCATGAGATAGGAAGTTACTTGAACTTTTAGCCTAGAAATTTAGAACTATGGCCAAGTGATGATGTCGATACCAGAACCAGCATTCCTTCGGAAATGCTACACCACGCTGAAGTGAAGACTCTTGGCACTTTCAGATTTATTAGTACGGGGTTCATGTTTACGATCTCATTTACTACAATCTTTCCTTAAGAATGGATACTAAGCTATGCTCAGTAACTTAGAGTGTGGCTTTAATGCGATGTTAAATTAAGAATCAATGAATTGCATAAATAACAAAATAAAATGTATTGCTCAGACCTGGACCTGTAATGAGTTTTATTTTGTTTGATACTTTTCGCTTTTTTTATCTTATGTGGTATATACTGGTAAAAAAAATGTTTTATGAATACGCACCACGGAAAAATATTATTTTTAGCACATTTTAATTTCAATTGAAATCGTCAATAACAAAAATTGAAAATTATTGTTTAAATGATTTAAATAATGTATTGTACAATTTTTAAATCTATCCATGCAATATTCATTGTTTATTCAAATACATTATTAGGTTTTCGATTTGAGGACTATTGAAAATTTATTCTTTTAGTTCTGCATCTAAAAGATATGAAAATTTTTAAAAATATTTAAATAACTATATTTCATTCTGATATTTAACCAAGTGCCTTTTCGATGCTGTGTTCAATGGCTATAAATTATCAAAGAAATAACACTAATATATTGCACAGACTTGTAATGAGTTTTCTTTTGTTTGATACTTTTCGCGTTTTTTAATTTATGTGGTATATACTGGTAAAAAAAAAAGGTTTTATGAATATGAACCACGTAAAAATATTATTTTTAGCATATTTTAATTTCAATTGAAATCGTCACTAACACAAATTCAAAATTATTGTTAAAAATGATTTAAACTACGAAAATTTGGTAGTTGAAGAGGTAATGATATTAAAAAAGGCTTGTGGAAAAAAAAAGCTAACATTTCATATGGCTATAAATAATCAAGGAAATAACACTAAAACACAGCTTCTAATATACACCTGGTTAAATATCGGAATGAAATGTTAAGTTATTTAAATATCTTAAAAGAGTTTCAAATCTTTTAGATGCAGAACTAAAGGAATGAATTTTCAATAGTCCTCAAATCGAAAATCTAATTATGTATTTGAATACACAATGAATATTACGTGGATAGATTTAAAAAATGTTTCTAAGAAATATTTAGGAAATTACAAACATCTTAATTATATAAATATCGTGAAACACGTACTTGAAAAATGAAAAAATAAAATGGATTGCTTATGGGATATTAAATAAGTAATCAAAAAGTAAGTAGTAACATAAATGACAAAATAAAATTTATTACACAATCTGTGATTAGACTTTCTTTTCCGTCTTTTTTTTCTTTTTTTAATACCTACTTGTCTTTTTCAGATAATGTGGTGCACATTTGTTACAAAAATGCGTGTAGAATAAATTTAAAAGTTGCTCTATAAATTCTCATCATGAATTCTAGCCTGAAAATCTCGGGATGTGCTAATGAAGAGCAAGCTAGAAAGTTTCACAGAGAGAGTAAAGATAATGAAAACAGAAACTAAGATATACGAGTTGTTAAACTGATGCAAAGTACTGTTAGATGTTGGAAAGAAATGCCACGGATACCTTACATTAGAGGACGACATCTAAGCGAATTTTTTGCTTGTTTCAAAATAAAAAGAGCTTACATAAACAAAAATAATAGTATATGTTAAAAACCATCTTTGTTTTATTTTCCTTTTCTCTATTTTTCTATAATAAATAGAAAATGAGATTAAAACCAGATTTTCAACTATATTTATGTTGGTCTCTTAGATACTAGATCCAGGATGTACCATGGGGTCTTTCTGCAAGTGCACCCTCATTGTGTACCCACAATTTAGAACAAATACTCCTAAAGCTGATATTTGTGCGGTGTTATACCCTCTACCCCTCCTCTTTGAGCCAAACGGAACAATTTAAGGCATGAAGATTTATCATGATCATGTCTGTCATAGACACGAGAGCTGTCACAGTCTTGTTTCGAATCGAAATCTCTAAGTGCCAAAATCCAAAAAGCTGTCCACTAAGCTCATAAATTGCAAATTACAAAGAAAATAAATAAAATTGACTGTACCGAGTTTCTTTATTTCTCATTTGCCAAATGTGTGTGTGAAAGAGATTTTGGAACAGTATTAAAAATCAGAACCATTATTTTATATAAAATCATTTTACAGAACTGAAACAAAGGAAATTAGTTAAAAATTTAAACATAAACCTATGATCCGAAGCCCAACGTGCTATCCATTGGAACACTAGAGCTCAAAAATTTGAAATTACAAAGAAAATAATAAGATTATAAAAATAATAAAGATAATAATTCAAGAAAATAATAAAAATTGACTGTACTAAGTTTCTTTATTTCTCATTTGCCAAATGTGTGTGTGAAAGAGAATTTGGACCAGTATTAAAACCAGAACCATTATTTTACATAAAATCATTTTACAGAACTGACATTTTACAGGCCTGTGATCTCTGAAAGTGAAGACAATTAAAATTCTATCAATTTTATTGCATCAGTAGAAAATATACCTTCAAACTGCTGTAGTATATTAGAATGCTAATATATTAAAATCAGACAACTTAATTAAAACTGTTTAAATCAAAATAAAAAAAAGATCAAATAGTTTCATTATAATTTTGTTTGCCTCTTTCATAAGCATTAAATGCGTATAATAAAGAGATGAAGTTAATACCTTCAGACATTTTGATTTATGTGAAGAGCTGCGAATACATAATGTGAACTCCAAACATGAATCTTCAGTACGTTCATCCTAAATGTTGTGCAACGCCTCATGTGTTTTCTGACTAATTGTATCCCTCGGGAAAATTTTGAACAGCGTTCACTTGATAAATTTAATTAGTTAACCGAAAGTAATAAGGTCGTTAAAAATGAGTCGTGTGATTTCTATTCCAGCATATTTCAATTTCTAATTCCTGGGAGATATTGTTAAGGAACACTGCTTTAGGAATTGCAAAGAAATTATTGCAAACCGTAATATTAAGAATGCAAGCCTGAATAGTTCAGATTTAAAAGGTTCATTTAAAATTACATTTGTATCTAACATCATTCCGTTTATTTCCGGAATATTTATGAGTCTTTGTGCTTGTATAAAGAGCTGTAAGTAAATTCAGAACTAATAACTGAAATAACTCATGTCTTCGAAGGAATATTTATAATTAGAAAGATACTAGAAACTTCTAATCATTTTCTCTCATTGTATAAGCAATTCCGTTTTACGAATGAAACCATTATTTTATAAATATATGCTTGAATAATACTCATTTGCACTTTTGGAATTTTTCTTTTACTTGAATTCAATTTTAGCAATTCTGTTAATTTTAAATTAAATAATTTATTTTTTATTGTTGTTTGAATAGTAATACTGTAATAGTAATACTTAATGTAATACTCATTTACACGTTTGGAACGGTGATACTCATTTTCAGTGATACTCAGTAATACTGATTTTGACGTTTGGAGTAATACTCATTTACACGTCATGAAGTTTTCTTTTACTTGAATTCAGATTTAGCAAATCTAAATCATTTATTTTTTATTCAGGTTTGAATAGCCCAGTAATACTCATTTACACGTTTGGAACGGTAAAACTCATTTTCAGTGAGGTAATACTCATTTTCAGTGAGGTAATACTCATTTTCAGTGAGGTAATACTCATTTTCAGTGAAGTAATACTCATTTCCAGTGAGGTAATACTCATTTCATACTCATTTTCAGTGATACTCAGTAATATTGATTTTGACGTTTGGAGTAATACTCATTTACACGTCATGAAGTTTTCTTTTACTTGAATTCAGATGTAGCAAATCTAAATCATTTGTTTTTTTATTCAGGTTTGAATAGCCCAGTAATACTCATTTACACATTTGGAATGGTAAAACTCATTTTCAGTGAGGTAATACTCATTTCATACACATTTTCAGTGAGGTAATATTCATTTCATACTCCTTTTCAGTCATTTTCAGTGATACTCATTAATACTCATTTTCAAGTTTGGAGTAATACTCATTTACACGTCATGAAGTTTTCTTTTACTTGAATTCAGATTTAGCAATTCGGATAATTTTAAATTATTTATTTTTTATTCATGTTTGAATAGCTCAGTAATGCGTTTTTTATGAAGTGAAATTTTTTTTGTCTACACAACAATTTTTTAACATACGAAAATTTTAAATACTTTAGTAAACCAGATTAATTATTATAATTTTTTTCGATAAAACTTTCTGATATTTCATTCATTTAAGAACGAATTTGATATGATATTTAATTTTTTTAATAGAAGTTCGACCTGATGTTACATTCATTAGATAAAAAATAAGATCAGATGTTGCATTCATTAGATAAAAATTTGACCTCATATTTCCTTTATTTATCGATGAAATTTTAAATTAAATTAATTTTATATTTAATATTTCATATTACAGGCGTTATTATCTCACAGATCTAACAGATTTCAAATTTCTCTTTATTTATATAATTTCTCCATAAAACGTAAAGCATATATTGATATTTATCAAAATTTAGACAGATCAAATTAAATTTTTTAGATCAAAATTAGTCATTTTTTTACGTACAGAAATAATTTTTCTCTCTCTTTTAGCGTTTGGCTTATATTTAATTTTTTACATAAAACTTAAAAAAAAAATATTAATTTTTTAAAAATTTTAAATTTTCTCGGAAAATTATTAAAAAGAATTCAAATTATTGTGACAGATAACTCGGCTAAACAAGATTAAATATTTTTTGTAAACACTTCATAATTTATATCAATATCTGCCTTTCATAACTGACCTTTTCTCAGAAGAAAAAGTAACTAAAAATGTGTTTAGATTTGTTTTTAAAATTAATTAATTGCTTATAACTTCCCATTTTATAAAAACGAATTTGACCGTGAATTTTTGAATTTATAATTTAACTGAAAAAATCTTACTTATTTTATAACGCATCACGTCGATCAAAATAAATTGTTGTTTTTTTTTAAATTTTCTTATTATTGTATTTATACATTTAGTGAAATACTATTAAAGGACTATTAATTCTGCTAAATATTATTAAATTTTTTCTGTAATAAATTCCATTGTTTTATTATTTGTAATCGAAATAATTTAATAGAATGTGATAACGTAAATTTTAATTCAGGGATAACGTATTCTTAATCAGGGTAAACGTATACGTACACAGGGTAACGTATTCTTAAATCAGGGATAACATATTAAAATAAGCTACTTTAGCTATTAAATTAATCCACTGAAGGCTGATGTTGTAGAAACACAACATAATATAAACTATTTTTTTCCTCCTATTTTTTCTTACGAATTTTTTAAATATCTTTTACCGAATGGTATAAAAAAAGAGTCACTGATTAGGAAAAAAAATATATTTGATCTCACAGGGTAATTTTTCATAAAGATTAGTCATTCTATTTAGACAAATGTGCTGATTTTTTCCTATATTTCTGAGTTATTATCATAGATGCCAGTAGCAATCGAAAACTTTTATGAAATTACTTTTTTTTCTAACAAGCTATAATTACATGTAAAAAAATGTAAATGTAAAATTTTGCAAAATTTTAAATGTTATGGAAAATGCAAAATTTTGCAACTCACATAATTTTTTTTTTTTTTTTACCATTTTCACCTTCATTATCTTATAGGTGCAAAAATTAAATTTCATTAATTTTCTTTTACTAGAAAAGGATTTGATTCTTAATGGGTTAAGGTCAGTGTTCAGTGTTTCGGTACCAATCGATATTTGACGCGTTTGAGGCAAAATGGAATTGACTGATCCTTTTGAAATTCCAACAGCAACAGCAAGGTCTCTAATTGTAAATCGACGGTTTGCAAGCACCAAATCTTTCATTTTTTGGACGTGAGCTTCGTCGGTTGAGGTTGATGGTCGACTAGAGGGCTCTTCGTCTTCAAGACGTTCTCTGCCTTATTTGAACTGTTTATACCACTTCTAAGCATTTCTTTCCGATATAGGAATGCTCACCGAATGCCTTCTGCAACATTCTATACGTTTCTGCAAACAAAATTTAATGCAAGCTCTTTGCTCAATTAATTCAGACATTTCAAAAATCGCCGGTATCAGTTTTAGCGTCTCACAAAGCCAGATGTAACTAATGAATAATGAATACTAATGAATATTTAATCTAATTAATACTTAATAATAATATTTTAACATCAAATTTCCCCCCGATGTCTTGGACAATGCCAGCAACCTAAAAAAGAAAAGAAATTGAAATTCCATAAGCCCCGAGAATTTTTAAATTGAAACCTGGTCTTACTTTTTAGACACAGTAGTATGTCAATTAGTTTCAGAAAATTAAATTTTAAACAAAAACTTTCATGTGAGATTTATTAAGAAAAGAATGTAAACAGAGATACTAAAATGTATCTAAATTTGTGTTTTCATAAGAAATAAGAGTGAGAAAAGTCGACACGTGAAACAGACACATTTATTTACACATAGAAAAGTGCCCCTCTCTGGTATATACACATTAACGTCGAATAAAAAGTTTTTCAGTGATACAGTCGCATTCCAGATGATGTTGACACTATTTTTCCCAATTCCTGAGTTAATTCTGTACTAGGGCCCTCCCTTTTCTAGTTAAAGGTCGCATCTAGTCTAGAAGACACAAGAACAGCTCTTTCAAGGTATCCAAAGCCAATCACTTAAGATGTCTTTCGAAGACCTGAAACAAATAGAAAATGTTAGTAATAATCTTTCATTACCAGCTTTCTTTTGTCATAAATATTTAAATAAAGTGCTTCAAAATGATAATTTGACATTGACTTGATTATTTATATGATATTAATTGTCTGGAAAAACAATTTATTTACGTATAATCATTGTTTTCAAATGTCGGTTCTGAGTTGAGGTCATTCCAGCTAAAACATCGTAAATGTAGCTGATCCATCGTGACCAGAGAATACCATGCAGTGACTTATTTATTTGGAACGAACACCCCTCCTAGGGTTGTTATTTGGAAAGTTCCCACTTTCTTCTTTTTGTCAAGCCCTCCACGGCCTGATGGTCGATTGGCTAGCTCTCTGGCCTTTGGTACAGCGCAGACCAGTTTCGAATCCTGGCGATGGCAGGGATGTTTGTTAGTGGTTCGGCTTCGGTTTTAAACTGTAAGTCCCGGTTTAATTAGCGTAAAGTGTGCAAAAGAAATAACCGTAGAGCGATAAACAAAACTAAATCAAAACTGGTAGAATCCATTCTACGAAGGCTACAAGTTATTTTAAAATCCAAAAACTATTCAATTGAGTTCTAATATGTTCTAAATATGTGAACGATCTATTTGTTTTAATTAAAATAAAATACAAAATAAATGTTCATATGTATATTAATTTTGTTTAAAAATGTTACTTCAAAGATTGAAATTTAATACATTTTTTAAGTGAAAATTAAAATGTACAGTATAGGTATATATATTCCTGGTATAATTAGCCTAAAGTGTGCACAAAATAACCGTAGAGTGACAAACCAAACCAACTCTCGAACCCACAGGTAGCACATTACTGTCTACAGATTTATAATGCAAAAGGAAGTATAGAAGGGAAGCTTTTAGTTTTTCATTTCAAGTAACAAGCGTAACTGAACTGTTCGAGTTCCGGAATCTAACTCACAGTCAAAAATGCTGCTTTAATCCTTTCCACTATCGCTAATTATTAATTTCCACATTGTTAAATTATTATTCATTGTTGTCAGAAACATGTTTGGAAACGAATTAGCGCGTATTAAACTAGGTTTGGTGTTTTGCAGCAAACTTATTTGCACAGAGGATGTTTCGTTTATAAATTACTGCTATTGTAAGTACAAATACTATTTCGCAAGTTAATTTTCTGCTTCTTCTTCTATATTTCAATATATTTTGTTTAATGTAAACAATTTCTCTGGTACACAAATAATGCAGATAGTTAATAGACTTTCTTATAAAGGAATTAGTTGAAGTTTCAGTTCTACTAGTCACAAGAGTTGAATTATTGCGAAGGATATTTGCTTTATTTATCCGATGACTTAGACAGCTGCTACAATTATTCCATCTAAATGTCTATGGGTGGATCGAATATTATATTCATATATATATATTATTATATATTATTATTATATTCGAATATTATATATATATATATATATATATATATCCTTGTTTATTATATTCTTCTTTATAATTCGTTTTTATTAATTAATCAACATTAATGAGAAATTCAAATTATAGGTCTTTTTATCAAATTTTTCAATAGAATACCATTCTGTTTTAGTTGTAGCTTTAATATGGAGAATGCATGACTATTTCATAAACCCTTCCAAAATTAATATCTTCAATAGTTCAGTTTTCTATATTATCTTCATCTTCATCAATTACCTGAGGAAATTTCAAGAAGGTTATTCTCTTAAATAATGGGTTGAGGTTTTCCTTTATTTCTTGTGAGTTATCTTTCACCTCTTCAGATATATATATTATTTATAAGGTTGAAATAAAAAAAAATAGCACTTTAAAAGGGTAATAATATTTTAATCAATATTTGATACTGACTGTACTTAAAGGAAAAATTCAGTAACAAAAATAACGAATAATTTATTTGTAGATTTATTTACGGCGAAAAGTGTTTAGTTTTAAAATTTGCCTTAAAGTTGCATTTTTTAATTATAGTAAAGAGCCCTGAGACAGAAATCACTAAATTGGTTTTATTTTATCATTTTGGGTAAAAAGAACATAGAAACAACTTTTTTTATTTATTCACTACATTTAGCATCTGCATTAATATCTTACATGAGTACAGTTTTCTATATTATCTTCATCTTCATCAATTACCTGAGAAATTTTCAAAAAGGGGATTCTCTTAAATAAAGGGTTGAGTTTATCCTTTATTTCTTGTGAGTTACATTTCACCTCTTCAGAGATATATATTATTTATAAGGTTGAAGTAAAAAAAATAGCTTTTTAAATGGATAAAATATTTTCATCAATATTTGATACTAACTATATTTAAAGTAAGTAACAAAAATAAGGATTTCAGTAACAAAAATAAGGAATAATTTATTTGTAGATTTATGTAAAACGAAAAGTGTTTATTTTTAAATTCACCTTAAAGTTACATTTTTTAATTATAGTAAAAAGCCCTGAGACAGAAATCACTAAACTGGTTTTATTTTATCATTTTGTGTAAAAAGAACATCGAAACAAGTTTTTTTTATTTATTCTCTGCATTTAGGAAATCTGCGGATATTAAGTGCTAACTATTTTTAGAGGAATTCATAGATGAGAAACGGTAATTTTAGAAACATATCACGTACGTTGCATAGGTAAATGGGGCATAATAATGTCTCGGGGCGAATAAAAAGGAACTGCTATACTTTTAACTGGGGCAAGCAAGCATAAATTTGGGATTTAAGTGCAAAAACGCAAGCCGCGACTTAACTTTTAACTTACTTGAGATAATACTTTAGATTTACTTATTTTCCATAAACATATAAAACTTGTCACTTTTATCTACTTTTTATGACTAAGTATGCTAAATTTCACATTGTACGGGCCCAGTTTTAACATCACTACTTATGGGCTTCTATGATTTACTGTTTCACCGTGTTTGGCGGGAAATACAAAATACATGTTACTGTAAAAGTACCATTTTTAATGCCGAGAGTAAAAATATTCCTCTACATTTTTCATATAACTTTTTATGTGAAAATATTCAAGGTTTTTGGCAAATGCTAGGAACTTAAACGCACCAATAAGACTCCAAAATCAATAAAATATGGCCATCAACCCAAAAATATTTCTAAACATTCTACAGCAAGGTATATTCAAAAATTAACACACTACGAAGCTAAAAACAAATTAACGAGTACAATTAAATCCCAAAAGCTATAATTTCTCTTGCCATTTAAGTATTGGATGTTTTGTTAACATATACTTATTATATCTTTCAGTAATGTCAAACATGGTGCCTAAATTTGAAACCTTCCTATGATTTTCAATTCAGAGGAATAATCTCTTGCTATTAGCTCGTCAAATTTCAAATCTGTCTTTTTATTCTTTAATACGAGCGATGGCAGATTTAGAATTCAGATATTTATTTTTTTGACTAAACCAGTAATTATCATTTACATGTCTAACTTTGAACCTAACCATGTTATTTTAGTAATGATAGCAGGGCATTATTAAAATGCTTAACTAATTATTTTAACAATTATTATTTCAGTTAACAATAAAGACTCAACAATTCATTGTTCTGTGAAATAAAGCTTCCATAATTATTTAATATCCTCACTTTTCAAAATAAGAGCAATATGAAAACCAATAAATTAAGATAAAGATTTTTTAAGAGTATGAACAAAGTGTTTAGTATTGAAAATTTAAAAATTAATTAAGTCTTTCAAATTAAATGCTGGGAATTATTTTGATCAATAAAAGAGAAAAAATTGTATCTGGATTTCAAAGGGTACACAGATATCTTGTTGTGATTGATAATATAAACGAGTAATTATTTGAACATAATTAACTGATTTAAGAATTCCTGTTAAATATTATTCTATGAAGTGAAAAATGTTCAATCGTTGGAAAAATAAAGATAAATTCTCTAACCATCAACGATTCAATAAATTGATTTATCTGAAATAATCAATTTGGAAATATTTTTTAAATTAAGTAGTAGTGAAAATTTAAAAATTAATTAAATCTTTCAGATGAAATTCTGTGAATTATTTCGATCTATAAGAGCAAATACTGCATCTGAATTTCAAAAGATTCCACCAGCTATTTTAAACAGATGTCTTGTTGTGATTGCTAATATAAACGAATAATATTTGAACATATAACGAATTACGTTCAAATACAGTAATTATTTGAACATAATTAACTGATTTAAGAGTTCCTATCAAATATTATTCTATGAAGTGAAAAATGCTAAGTAGTTGTAAAAAAATAAAGATAAATTCTCTAACCATGAACGATTCAATATATTGATTTTACTCGAATAATCAATTTAGAAATATTTGAAAAAATATTTCCTTCCAGTGCTTAGACAGTAAACTAATGTTTTTAAAAAAGGTTTTATTGTAATTTTAATACATGTGATGTATATATCTTTCGACTATTTACAAAATTTGGATTCATCAAATGAAATAAAAATTTTTCCCCTTGTTTAAGCTATTTTTCAATTAACCAAAGTTTATTAGGAACATTTCAGAGACAGGATTAATTTCGGATTAAGCAACTATAACATATTTACCCACTGCAATTGAATTCTTTTTTTTTTATTTTAATACATAGAAGAATGCGAAGCATATTATTCACTGCAATGATTCTAATTTTTTTTTTTCAATTCGATTCCTCCTAATTAGATAAGATGTTTTTCGCTAATTTCAGTTCGTCAATCCGGACTTCGATTTGGGGTTCGTAATTAGTTCTGAAATTAGATTTTGTTTCATTTAAAAAGAATTATCATTGTGGCATAATTAATGAGAAAAGTGAAATCATATAATTATTGAGTGCGATATATCTGACGAAACAGATTTCAGGTCGCAATCATTATTGTTTTCTACTTAAAAAACATTCTATTATTAAAAATGTATAGATATATTGAAAAAAATGCATTATATGTATGAAATAAAGAGAAAAATAAAATTTACGAATGCAAATTTAATGAAAAAAAAATCTGTAACATGTTTTCCTTCAATCAGAAGTATCCAAATAACTCAAAAGAACCATTATTTTCGACATAATTTAAAAATAATGTTTCCAATCATAAGGTTTCTGAAGCAATTATTTATTTTTTAAGCAGATTTATAAAAGAAATGCCAATTTTGTTGAAATTGAAGCCCATAGAAAATTTTGTAACTTTATTCCATTTTTATACAACTATAACAAGTAGAGGAATTTTTTTTGTTCATATAGTGATTAAAAACAAATGGCTGAATTTTTATCTGAAAAAGTTTGCTAATCTTAAGATAAGAGGGTTATTTGGATTGAATATCTTAAATTATGGGAACTTATTATCTTGAATTTTTCACTAACAAATATAAGTGCATTTGATGGATTATAAAAATAAAAAGTAGTCAAATTTAATTTGTTCAAATACATATCCATGTTTTAGCTATTTTATTTTCGAATAAATTCATCTTTAAATGTAGCAGCACAAAATTAGGCTTTATAATAACGTACCTTATTATAATATATCATTTGTTTTTTCTGAGTACCTTATTGTAGAAAAAAATGAATTTATACAGAATGCTATTTATGAAAATTGTAGAAAATCTGAAAGATTTATTTACCTTCATAAACAAATTTTGGTTTATTGAAATGAGAAGAAATAAATGAAAAAAAGAATGAAACTTAGACAAGTATAAAATAAATCTTTAAATATTTTCTAAGTGATTTGTTTGTTATTTACTTAATTAGAAAAATATTATTTAAAATTTTAAAATTTTGATATTACTTAAAAAAATAATAAATCATTAAAATATATTCCTTATCTAATTAAAGATAAGTTTATAAAGAATTTAAATTATCTAAATAAAGACAATTTTATTTTTTTCTAACTGCATTTGAGGAATATACAACAAATAAAAAGTTAGAAATAAAATATATTATTTGGTGAAAAACATGGTCTTAAAATGATGTAAATTCTATTAAAATTGCTTGTAACTTGCCCGTTTTGTATGATCTCTTTTATATAATAATTAATTTTTAAAAATTAGTATAATTTATCTAATAAATTAGGATAATATAAATAAGTAGTTTTTAAAGTTTCTCCAATTAAAAGGATGAATAATTGTCTATTATAAACAGCGAAAAAATCCAAATATCTTGTCATAGACCAGACAATATTTAATTTGTCTTTTCATTTAATGATAGTTCATTTTTTCCTTTTGATGCATTCATGCATAATTCAAATATAACGAAATGAAATCTATTTAAAATCTAATGTTGATATTTGTGAAATAAAATTTTAGGTTTTTATACAATTGAAATAATTTCGTCAAATTTCATCAAATCTATAATATAAATTATACTTAAAAATATGATACAAAAATTTTAAAGTGTATAAGTGTTATAGTTCATTTCTAAACATTACACTATTTTTCAGAACTTTTAACACAAATTAGATAATTTTGCATAAAAAATTATTTTTTTGAATTTAAAAATTCATTTCTAAATTTGCTAACTATTCAGAAATGTTAGTTTTAATAATTAAAATATAATCGTTCACATTTAATAGTTCGCTTTTTAAATTGAGAAATAAACTTGCTAAAAATGAAATTCAGATTTTTTTTAACTATTCATAAATGTTAATTTTGATAATTAAAATATAATTGTTCACATTTAATAGCTTTTTAAATTGAGAAATAAACTCGTTAAAAATGTAATTCAAATTTTTTTAACTATTCAGAAATGTTAGTTTTATAATTAAAATATAATTGTTCACATTTAATAGTTCGCTTTTTAAATTGAGAAATAAACTTGTTAAAAATGTAATTCTGATTTTTTTTTTAACTATTCGATGACAAATATGAAATTAAAATAAAATAACAGTGTTTTTCATTACAATCAGATTTTTAACAAAACTTTTGGTAGATAATATCTTCAATGCAAAAAACAGAGACAGATGATGTATTTCTAAGAAGAAAACTGCACTTAGAACACAGAGCAGTGTCAGTTGAAAAAAAGAAAATACGTTGCAGTTGTTTACTGTGACTAATAAAATGATGTAGCCGATCCAAATTGCAGATACCTAACCATGACGTCCTCCATGATCTTCTATTTAAATACCTTCCAGACTTGGATTTATTTACCAGCTTACGATGCTGGAAATAAAAATAAATGCAAAGGGTTGTGTAAAGACGACATCCAAAACGAGTGCAAGTGCTTTCTACAACTGGGCTTATACCAGGACTATAATTATTGCGTGCTTGGGAAGGAAATGGCACATTTCCTTACTTAATAGCGCCATTATTTTTATCAGAGCATTTTCATGTAAGTGACAATCTCCACACGGAACTATAGCTATTTTCTGACCGTCATGAAACTGTGGCCATATTTCGAAACTACGAATATTATCTTCGAGTGTTTTGTTTGGAGTTGTTAAAACGCCACAGCCTGTATTATATTCAGTTATTTCAGCCACAGTGAGAAAAAGAAGGTGCATTTTAAAATGGGATCATAAATAAAGCATTTATTCTGAAGCAAAATTTAAATGCAAAAATCATTGTTAAGCTTTCTTCTTTTAGGTATGCTACTTAGCTTTTAAAATTTTGCCTAAGATTTCATTCTTTCATATATCCTTTTAGTCGCCTAGTTAAAATTTCACTGTTGTGTTCATTTATTGTAAATATTAGTTCTTTAAATAAATCTGAAAAAACTCAAAATTTTTATTAACATAAAATATAATCCTTTGAGCATATTCTCTTAATTTTGCTATATATTTAGTAACCTTAACTTCATTTTGATTGAAGAATTACAATGGCGAGCCATTGGGCGAATAGAAGTTAGTCAGAATGACTATTCCATTTAGCAAGATTGAATGTAAGCCCTTAATTCATAGACTGTCTAATGCATTTCTAAGAAAAAAATCAGCTTCTAGAAAATACATACGTGGAAGACCGATAACTACAAGTGCTCCAGATGACAACTATTAACCTCTAACTTCAAGGAGGCCCAGAATGGCTACACCAACACTCACCAGATCTTCTTTTGTAGCTTCTTTTTCAAAGTTTGATATTTAGATATTCTATGTAACACTCCCACCACGGCACCGAAATGGAAGATTTAATTGGGCATATATTCTTCACTGAGGAACTCTAATTTTGTTTGCAAAGTTTGTTTTCTTGCTGGTGAAGGAGGAAACCTTGCCATTATCCCAGTCATATTCATGAAATATTTGGTGAGTAGAGTGCATATGCATGAGCAGGTACCTCATTAGATGCTGGAACTCATTGGATGGCTAAACTGTATATCATCCCAAGAAGCACAGTTACTGATCAGTTACATAGAGGCGACATTCCTTATCCCTGTCCGTTCTTATGCAGATGCAGGTGATACCTATATCATACAAGACGATAATACTACATCATACAAAGTTTTGTTGGTGGAAAATTAACTTCCTGCTTATGAGTTGCCCAACATGCTCTCCCGAAATGAACCCGATTGAGTATGTTTAGGATGATCTAGAGTCTTGTTACACTTAACCTGGCCCCTGCAACACTTCAGGCTCTGCAGAATGTCTTGACATATTAATGGAATTTGTTGCCAACTGAATTTACAAACACAATTATTTTGAGCCTGGAACATCGCTGTTGTGTCTGTATTGATGGTACATACCATCATAGCACAAATTGAAGTTTATCTCCCTTTGAACTTATCAACTCATTATATTTTTATTATGTTCCTAAATTATTATTTTCAAGTCGGAAAATAAGCCTATTGTTGTTATTTTGTATCTAATTTGTTAAGAACTGCTTGATTAATATTTTTGCCGAATTTCTTTAAATTCCACGGTATAGAAATTTCACAATTTCAAATTTTCGGATATTTCTTTAATTTTTTTGGAAACCATTGTATATCTCCAGAGAAAAATTCTATTAATTTCTAAAAGAAATTACGTGTTGCGTCGATTAATAATTATGTGCAAAATAGTGCATTGAAGTATTTATGTTTAAAACCTTTTTGCCATATGTGTTCAAAAATCTTATTATGCATGTATTTTGATACACATGTTTATAAATTCTTTATTATATTTAGATGTTCTTTTTAAAGCATATCTCATTTTGTTGTCTTTTGAAAAATACAAATTTTTTTAATCCAGTTAAATGCAAGTAAGAAATTATGCTTCTGTCGATTAATAATAATGTGCAAAAGGGTATATTGAAGTATTTATTTTTAAAACCGTTTTGCCATATGTGTTAAAAAATCTTATTATGCACTTGTTTTGATACACACGTTTATAAAATCTTTATTTATATGTTATTTTTAAAACAGATCTCATTATGTTGTGTTTTGAAAAATACAAATTTTGTTAATCCAGTTAAATGCAAGTATTTTTCGAAACAGCGTGCATTACAATTATATTTTAAGGAATTTAACGAATGCACACCTACCGTCACCGCCCAGTCTTACACTGGACGAAAAATTTTTAACTTAGTTTCCAGTATCACCCACTTCAATCGATATACATATAATAATTAAAAAACGCTAAAAAATCCATTATCACTAAATGAACGTTGCTTCGAAGGTTAAGCTCGTTATTAACAGGGTAGAAGAAATCTCCTTACTGTAGGAAAACAAAATTAAAAAAAAAACAGCTTTTAACGGGGAAATATTTACTTTTATCTAATTGAAATTTTTTGGGAGTACTTAATACCGCAATCCCCTTAAAAAGTCTAGACAATCATATAAACTTAATTTTCAGAAGGGTTTAGCAACTAATTAAAGGTAACAAACCGCAGATGTTTTTTCTACTAAGCTCAGGATGAGAGTAGCGAAAGTAGCTTAAGACTTACCACATATTAGCTATGTTTTTTCTGTGTTTAGATTATGCTGAAAGGGAACTTTTAATTAGGAATAAATTCCAACAGCGGTGGCCTTGTGATATAAACTTACTTTGACCATGCACAAAGGGATAACAAGATTGAAGAGAGATAGTAAGTATGAAACATATGATAAAAAGTTACTACATAAATATCTTAAACAAAAATCAGGAAGTAAAATAAAATTAAAATATTTATAACATAAGCATTAATAATAAAATGTTTTCACATTAAATGCATATATTTATTACATATCTCATTCATGGAGAATTAAGATGTGTAATTACTTTGTGGATGTCTAAATGAAATGAAGTTAGAATTGTTTAATTCTAAATTTTAAGGCAAAAATTATCAGGAAATGTATATTAAATACTAAAGCATATTTTTAAGAACTTCTATTAATTTGTTTTTAAAGTCTTTCATAACATTTTTTTCCAAAAGAACTTCAGAAAATGGTAGATAGAAGGACAAAGGTGGAATCTGCATTCGTATTTCAAGGAAACCGAAGTAGCCCATAAGATACATATAAAGGTGCTACAAAATACACATAAAGAAGATGCTGCTCTACTAAATGTGAAAGTTTAGATAACTTCTACTTTTACAAAAAATTTTTTAATTTAGTGCTTTGTTTTTCTGCGAAAGAGTTAAGTCTCAGAAACTGATAGCCAATAAATCTTTCTTCATTGTCATATAAGTTCGATCTTTGCAATATTCTGATCAACTAAGATATAATTTGCGGCTTGGCGGATTCCATTCCTCTCACATTTCTGTCAACTAAACGACCGTGGATGCAGTACAGAGTATGCTTACTGCCTCAATTCATTGATTAAATAGAAATTATTGAACAGATACTTGCGGAAACTATGGTGATATAACGATTATTGGACTGACAGTTTACTCTTATCTTATATACTTTATGAACTTCACTTGCTATAATTAAGCTCTCTCATGCAAGCTGAAGTATTATATAAGCCCTCTGTTATGTAATTGCTGAATATGGGAGCCAACTGCGAGTGTTTCAAAAGTTAGGCCTTTTTTATGTAATTTCCAAATAACGAATGAACACTTCAGGTTTCATATTAAAGAATGTATTAAAACGTGAGAAAATCTATATACCGACAGGCATACTCAAAATTGACTGTAAATTCAACTGCGTTTTCTATTCTGGTTTTTATATCTTATAGTAAATATAGTTTACACCTTAGAGTATCAATAATAAATATAGTTTTATAAATTATAGTCTATATAGTTTTATTTCTTAAATAATGCGTATAGTTTTATTTCATAAATAGTATGTATAGTTTTATTTCTTAAATAGTATATATGCACTTATTTATGAAAATGTAAACTAATGAATGAGTACTCCATGTCTGAAATTGAAGAATGTGCGAAAATGTGGAAAACCAACTTTTTGACAACTTTATAAATGCCTGCAACCATTTTGGTGGTTCACCATTGTTCCATAGGTTAAGAGGAAGTAATAATGTCTTTCAAGGGATCTTTTCATAAATAACTGCTTCCTATTTGCTTTTCGTACTGGAAAAAATCAGGTCTCTGGAAACCTGGATTCTAGTGAAGCAATCTGACTGGTGATCGAAATATTTTATTACAATCATTTAAATCTGATGGAAACTTGAATATTTCTCTTTGATCGCCTATTTAGAATAATTAGATTAATTTTAATGTCAGCTAACACTATTTACAATTGGAAAAAGTTATTTGAACAAGAAATATAATGTGTTCAATTAAAAGTAAATGCCATCGATATCATTTTTCACTGATAAACACATATATACGAACCAATCTAAAGATTAGCGTTTAACTACAAAATTCGTGTAGCTATCAAGAACTAGTCTGACAGAATGTTACGTTGTAATCAGTCATAGTAAACGCAGCTAAAAATAGAGAAATGTCCACTTAAAAAAGGGACAGCCTTTATTATATGTTGCAACCGTGCTTCTTCCTACTCACTGCAAGAGTGCCCTCTGTGGCGTTCAGAAGAAATGGTCAGTAGGCCTCGAGAATCTCACCCGAGAGGAAGTACAGCGCAATCGGCACTGCCACTGAGACACGTATAGTACAGTGCAATCATGCGCTTCTGTTGAAAAAAGTTTAGTTTGTAATCTCTCATCCCGAGAGAAAATATATTCAACATAACTTACGTATAAGTTGTTCTACAGAATCTCACCCGGGGAGGTAGTATATTCCGCGCAAACCTAAGTATCTTTATTTTCGGATTAGAAATGGAATCCTTCCACAAATCTATAATTCTATGTCTTTAACTGTGCTAAATATCGTATATGTGTGGGGTTTGGGCAAGTGTAAATAAAGCTATGAGTTCTCAAACTTGTGTCTCAAGACTCAACCCAGCCACACCCAGTTACAATCCAGCTACACAACCCACAACACTACAATGTCTGTTTATATTATTCATTAAAAAAAACTTTACAAATTAACTCTAATAATCTAAAAAGGAAGTAAAAACTATAATTAAATAAAAACTACAGGAATTTAAATACTTTCATTAAAAAGTATTTTTAAGTAACTTAAGGGAAAGCATAAATATTAAACAAATGATCGACTTACCTCAAATAAGCTGCAACTCATGGTAAGATGCTTTCTGTTTTCAATGTCTTTGAAAGATATTCATATGTGAATGTCAGGGCGTACCTTTTATAAAACAGAGGCGCTAAACCACACACATTGAGCAGGGGGAGGATGGGGATAAAGGAACACAGTTCTTCAGGAACATTTCTCCGATGGTGACACTAATACTTGTAAATCATCGTCACGGGTTCCTGGTCCATTTCCTTGCTGGAGAAGACAAAATAAAAGAAACAATTCAATTTTGATCTTTTAATCACAACGCAATTTTTCATCTTTTCAATCAAGCAATTAGTTATTCCCTGAATTAGCGGAACCTATTAACCACTTTCCAAAGCGATCACCACTTCAGCGAGTCAACGTTCCTCCTTTGTGCCAAAACAGAAAGAATACACCAAAGGAAGCTATTAAGGGAGTCTCAAACCCTACAGACGAAATTATTGGTCTATAAATGAATGGTGTTCATTCCTGGAGTACACCCGAAAGTTTAGATTGAGCAAACTGAACTTATTTAGTTCAAAAGCTCAAAACGGATTTTTGTTCTATGCCAGTAAAAATCTTTTATATTTCATCTTTTAGCCTAGCAAACAATAAAAAATTTGTTATTTTAACATTTTCTTATTTAATAATACTCTTCAAAACAGTTTGTCTCATATTATCGGTTTGTCTGTAATTTTAGTTGCTATTTAATAGTAGAACAATGCAATAAATACACGAAAATTATTACTACTATAGTTTCATTTCTTCGATGTCTATAGATATCCACGAATTTCTCGTTGTACATTATTATATAACGTACAATATAATTTTACAACAATAACTACGTAACACTTGTTCCTTAAATAAAATTGTCAATATAACAGGGAATTTTTCATGTGCCAAAGTTGAAAAATGCAAGTGCATAGCACTGGTTGAAAGTAACAGTAAGATATAAAGCTCTTGAAAATGCTTATGTAAATTAAATTTCAGCAACAATATTATCTGGACATTAAAATTTTATAACTTGAAAAGGTTCTGATCTGTTTATAAATAAGTAACACGTATATATTAAATTCTTCATATAATAATATTTTTTTTTTATATTTCAAAAAGGGCTGAATATCAGCAACCTTTTCAGTGCCATATTTTTGCTATGATAACATGCAAATCATAAAAAAATTTATAAATTTGAACATTCATAAATCTGAGAGAATTATTATAAAACTACAATTAATTAATAATAATAGTAATTAATATTGAATGAGATTCTTATAAGTGAGCTTGGTTAAAAACTGAAAGAAGACCAAAAATGTCATTTATGGATGATAACAGCATAGATTATAAGCAGCTTTCTTGTTTCTTATGGGTTTTTTCAACCAAAAGGGTTATTTTTTAAATTTAAATAAGTTAAAAATATTTCCATAATTAGTGTATATTAAATTCTATTTTCTAGTCAACAGCATCCAAAATCTTAAACCTGTTTTGGAAAACTCTTTATTTGAAGATTATTGAACTAGAAATCTTTTTGATTAGAACAACTACTTTTGGAAGATAAATTACATTTTATTTCTTTCAATAACAGTCGTATTCGGTAGAAATGATTTTGATAAATTTAATGTCATAGTTTTCTTTTTTGATGTACAATCAAAATGAATCCTATAGATGCAAACAAAATAATAAATTTTACAGCCGTGTCAACGACATTTTTCCATTATTCAGAAAATTTACAAAGTATTATATTTCAGTTTCGCTAAAAATTATTCTATAGAAAATGTTACTTCTTTGGCTCTAAATAAATTATGAAACATGATAAAAATAGTCTTTTAGGATTTTTTTATTTTTTAGGAAGAAAAGTATTAATCAGAATAGGGGAATAGCGTTTTAAGGGGGAAATATTAATTTAAAAAGACGATTTCCTCTCCAATTTTCAATTTATGGATGTAGCTCTTTAGATTGAAATACATAGAATTTCTCAAAAGTAAGGTTGAATTCCTTCATTTAAATCAATTAACCATTTTTTTAAAGTTTTAACAAACAAATTATATTTAGACTGTAGGATATACAAATGTCTTTATTCTATTTGTTATATGTGTTTTAAGGGGATACTATAAATTTAAAAAGACTATTTCCTCCTCAATTTTCAACTTATGGATATAGTTCTTTAGATTAAAATACATAGAATTTTTCAAAAGTAAGGTAGAATTCTTCATTTAAATTAATTAACCATTTTTTAAAAATTTTAACAAACTTTTTTTATTATATGATTATTTTTATTGTATTTTTTATTATATTTAGACAGTAAGATGTAACGATATTTTTATTCTATTTGTTATACATGTTTTAAGGCGGATATATTAATTTAAAAAGACGATTTCCTCCTCAATTTTCAACTTATGGATATAGTTCTTTAGATTAAAATACATAGAATTTTTCAAAAGTAAGGTAGAATTCTTCACTTAAATTAATTAACCATTTTTTAAAAATTTTAACAAACTTTTTTTATTATATGATTATTTTTATTGTATTTTTTATTATATTTAGACAGTAAGATGTAACGATATTTTTATTCTATTTGTTATACACGTTTTAAGGGGGAAATATTAATTTAAAAAGACGATTTCCTCCTCAATTTTCAACTTATGGATATAGTTCTTTAGATTAAAATACATAGAATTTTTCAAAAGTAAGGTAGAATTCTTCACTTAAATTAATTAACCATTTTTTAAAAATTTTAACGAACTTTTTTTTTATTATATGATTATTTTTGTATTTTTTATTATATTTAGACAGTAAGATGTAACGATATTTTTATTCTATTTTTATACATGTTTTAAGGCGGATATATTAATTTAAAAAGACACGATTTCCTCCTCAATTTTCAACTTATGGATTTAGCTCTTTAGATTAAAGTACGTAGAAGAGTAAGGTAGAATTCTTTCACTTAAATTAATTAACTATTTTTTAGTTTTAATAAGTAAATTGTATTTAGACCATAGGATATACCGATATTTTTATTCTATTTGTTTTACATGTTTTAAATAGAAAATATTAATTTAAAAAGAACATTTCCTTCTCAATTTTCAACTTATGGATGTAGCTCTTTCGATTAAAATGCATAGAATTTCTCAAAAGTACGGTAAAATTCTTTCACTTAAATCATTTAACCATTTAAAAAATTTTTTTTTATTACATTATTATTTTTATTATATTATTATTTTTATTATATTTATTATATTTAGACAGTAGGAAATAACGATAATTTTATTCTATTTGTTATACACGTTTTAAGGAGGAAATATTAATTTAAAAAGACGATTTCCTCCTCAATTTTCAACTTATGGATGTAGCTCTTTAGATTAAAATACATAGAAAATCTCAAAAGTACGATAAAATTCTTTCTTCAGATTTAAAAAAAAAACCCAAGTCTTATAGAACTAACGTCCTTTTCACAATATAGTATAGTTATTATACAAAAAATGCAAAGATCAGAGGAATTTAGAAAATAAAAAAATAAAAAATCTCAATTTCATTTAAGATTGATAAGGCTATTTGGCATATGATTGAATTTTTAATGGCGTCGACGAAAAAGAGCAGTGATCCAATTAATAATAAATGAAATGTAAATTAGGTGATAAAAGATTGAAAGGCAAATCCTGACAAAAAAAAAGTTCTTAATGCAATGCGATGATGACAGATTTTATATTCGTAGGGAGTTTTTTTTTTAATTGAAGCTAAAAAAAAAAGGGAAAAGGGGTGAGTGAAGAGGTTATCATGTGCAGGAAATTTTCTTTTAAAAAGTTTATACGATAATGGAATTTAATTTAGCTGTAATAAAGTATGACTAAGTTTTACGATTTCCCCGAAATGTAATTTTGGAGAGCTCATATACGTTATGTTAACGAAAAAAATCAGTAAAAGGAATGGTCATAGTCCTCGAATTTAAATCTTGCTTTTTTTAAAAAAATTAAATGATCTCTCTGTATCTAATGCATTTCTCATTTCAATATGAGATATTTTAATTATAACAAACTTGATATTAAAATGTAATGTCGATTTTTTTTAATAAAAAAATTACATCATTTTTAAGACTCGAATAAAATTGTGCGTAGTAATGTCCCATTTTCAATATTACAAATAAATATGGAGAATCCACAAAATTATTATACATAGTAAATAAAATTTTACTTAATTTAATTAGATATATAGTTATCATCCTTACATACTATAATTAAATCATGGTATCATATAGTAAATTGTCATATAGTAATAAATATATATATATAAATTTAATTAATAATATGTATATATGCCATGATTTTATTTCCTGAAATAAATTATAATATGTAAGGATAATAACTATATAGTACCTAATTAAATTAAGTAAAATTTAATTTTTTATGTATAATAATTTTGTGGATTCTCCATATTTTTTGTAATAGTTAAAATGTGACATTATTATCTCATGTGATTAATGTGATATGTGCGATTAATGTACACATTAAATATGTGCTTTTGATTAGCTGTAGTTTATTATAAAATTCAAACATAATAGAGAATAAAGCAGTTACTTTAAAATTTTCGAAAATTTAAAACTTTTAATAAAAATTTTGCCTTAAATTTATCTAAAATATTTTATAGCAACGAACTAACTCTTACACAATATTAATCACTAATCTAATCTCTATTATCTTAGAATAATCCATTCAGTAAATAAATTTATATTTCAAGAGCAGCGAAATTGTAATATCAAATTAAAACGAAATAAAACAGATATGCGCTGGGCTTTTTTTCCCTAAAGAGATCAATTCCCTTTGCGATGTGCCTTCACTTTATCGCACTGTTAATCTTTTACGTAATTGTCTTCCAGAAATGAAATTTAACAAAAGATACTATGTTTACTAATTATTTCCTTAACGCGAGCAATTTTTTAATCAATATTTTAAAGTGTGAACACTTAAACTACTCCAGTGCAAAACTCTCTCTCAGATTGTCAGAATGATCTGTTTGAAACTCCAAAAAAGAGCGTGTCGAAACACAGTTCAACAACAGTTAAAAACTGTAGCGCTATCGGTACTCGAGATAATTTGAAATGGAGTTTTAAAGGTTAAACTCGATTATAAAGGAAACATTTTATTCTTTATCCATTATATGCGCATGGATGAGAAGATGGAAACGAAGAAAAAAAGTGTATTTTACTTTCAATAAAAGTAGAATGAATCAATTACTTCTCAAATAGTCAAGTTTTCAGGACACAGACATTATTAATCAATATATAGAAATGTAATTAATAATATATATATATGTATATATGCCAGGATTTTATTTTCTGAAATAAATTATAATATGTAAGGATAATAACTATATACCTAGTTAAAGTAAGTAAAATTTTGTTTTTTATGTATAACAATTTTGTGGATTCTCCATATTTTTTTGGAATAGTGAAAATGTGGCATTAAATGTCATATGTGGGATTAATATGACATTAAATCCTATATATATATGTGATTTTGATTAATTGTACTTTATTATAAAATTCAAAAATAATAGAGAACAAAGCAATTACTTTAAAATTTTAGAAAAATTAAATATTGGAATTAAAACTTTGCCTTAAATTTATCTAAAATATTTTATAGCAAAGAACTAACTCTTACACATTATTAAACACTAATATAATCTTTATTATCTTAGAATAATCCATTCAGTAAATGAATTTATATTTCAAGAGCAGCGAAATTGTAATATCAAATTAAAACGAAATAAAACAGATATGCGCTGGGCTTTTTTTCCCTAAAGAGATCAATTCCCTTTGCGATGAGCCTTCACTTTATCGCACTGCTAATCTTTTACGTAATTGTCTTCCAGAAATGAAATTTAACAAAAGATACTATGTTTACTAATTATTTCCTTAACGCGAGCAATTTTTTAATCAATATTTTAAAGTGTGAACACTTAAACTACTCCAGCGCAAAACTCTCTCTCAGATTGTCAGAATGATCTGTTTGAAACACCAAAAAAGAGCGTGTCGAAACACAGTTCAACAACAGTTAAAAACTGTAGCGCTATCGGTACTCGAGATAATTTGAAATGGAGTTTTAAAGGTTAAACTCGATTATAAAGGAAACATTTTATTCTTTATCCATTACATGCGCATGGATGAGAAGATGGAAAGGAAGAAAAAAAAAGTGTATTTTACTTTCAATAAAAGTAGAATGAGGCAATTACTTCTCAAATAGTAAAGTTTTCAGGACACAGACATTGTTTTTGAAATTTCTGTTTCACTACCATTTCATTCACTTAATTAGATCTGACGATAATGGGGTTTCGTGAACATGAGAGAAACGCGAGTTAATTTAAAAAGCGCTAGGGACATTTGCTTAAATTGATTTGGCCCCCACTTCCTCTAATAAAGGCACTAGGAGTTGATGGATTTCCGTTCGCAAATCGCTTTATTTGTGGAACATCGTTAAGATTCGGAACGACCTCATCCTTCACGCGCTTTGAAAAGACAAAGAGAAAAGTACAATTCGAAATGATGAATTGGACTTTTCACTTGGTTATTTGAACAGCAGAAATCAAAGTACATACCTTCGTAGTACATGTTGTTGCGCATCGAGGGACACTTCTTTCCCTGAAACATAAAGCAAAACACAAATGATCATACACTTTTTGCAGAGCTATTTTTAGCATGGGGGCTGTGGCTCTGAACCACGGATTGGAGGGGTTGTAAGACGGAAGGGCTTATTTTCAGAAAATAAAAGAGGAATTTAAAAAGAAATATTGAAAAAACTTAAAAGTACAGTTGGAGGCATGGACTTTAACATTTTTTATAATCATTTTCAAACTTACTTATAATGACTCTTTGGTTGATGATGAATTCTCGATTTTAAATCTGAAAGCATATTTCCTTTCATAGCTTTGTATTTAAGCAAAAGTGTTTTTTCTAATTACTTAAAATTAAATAAGCTGTGTAGGCAAATTATTAGATTAACTCATATTTTATTCTTATGAAGAACGACTCAAATTCTTTCTCAGATTCTGGGGGATCAACTATTAGAAATGTTTAGATTATTAATTACGACTATTGATTACGTATAGAAATAATTATGTATAATGTCACTCGGCCATCAGGCCCTACATAATGATAAATAAGATTAAAAATATATAAATATATCGTTAACAACTTTGTAACAGTATTCAAGAATTTTCTACTAAGTTTAAAACTGGCTAATCATTATTTGCATGTTTTTTTTTATGAATTGTTAACTTCTTTGCAATTGGTATGGTACGAAAATGGAGAGCTTTCTGATGTAATTGCACAGAGTTTGTGTATCCAATGGGAAAACTTGGAAAAATCCCACCAGGCAACGTAGCTGTCAAGACGAAACGCTCCCATACACTTTCAAATTTCCTACTAGCATCCTCGTTTGGAAAACAATGTGTGTAGCGCACACCGCTAGTGAAGTCTAAACTTTGCCATTAACCAAGAGTCGGTGCAGGTTCCCATTTTATCACTAACTTTCTTTGAAGTGAACTTTATATATGCTTCATTAATTTTGACTATTTGAAAAAAATACATCGTTAATAAAAGATATGAGGATTAAAAAATTAATAAAACAAATTCCCTTTTAAAAAAGCAGCGCTATCTGCAAAATATAATAGTTTCTTAACAAATTTAAATCACTCTAGGTTGAAAAAATAAAACTGCAGTAAAAATTCAGATTACTCAAATACCTATTCATTTCCGAATACCAATAAAAGTAAAAAGCAAAATTATAATTTCTAATCTCCAATTAATCCTATTTATTCATGCACTATTCAGATAATTTTGAATTAAATGGATATTGTTTTGTTTTCCTGATGTTAATTTGCTTTGTGAACTCTTTTAATTTCAGGCAAAGCTTTTAAGTATTCTCTTCTTGATGACAGTTAATTAAGTATAATTGCAACTGATAAATCGGAAATATTTAAGTATCTATCGCAAAAGTATTGTTGGAAAGAGGTTTTATGCATCGGAATAAATTATAACCTTCTTAATACATGTACAAATTATTTGCTAATGATACTGCATCATTATTGAGTTTAATCGTCTTAGTTGTAATTGCTGTTTCTACATGATTATACTTCGAATATCAGAATTTTTGATTACCTTTACATTATAAAGGAAATAAAGTCTAGATTGTTTTATTGCCGTGAAATTCGTTCCTTTTAGCAAATAAATGAAAAAAAGGATCGCGATGTTTCTTTTCCGATTTTTCTTTCCCTTTTTTTTTTTTTTTTTTTTTTATTTTAAAATACTTTTTTTCCTTTTTAGAGAAACAAAAATGAAATCGATCCATCTCAATCTCCTTTATCAATATTGATTTCTAAGTATCAATAAAAATAAGAAAAAACAATTTGAAAACATGTAATTTTTTTGTTACTGCTTTAATAATTAAGCTAGGCGGCCTGATGGCCGAATGACTAGCGCTCTGGCACTCGGTGCCACAGGTTTCGGATTCGAGTCCCGAGCCGTGCCATGGGGGTTTGTAATGATTCGGAATTCACTTAATAGAAGCTACCCCCCTTTCCGTCCTTCCATGAGACCACATGGATTCTTGGACTTGGTCTAGATGTTGCTGTCTACCAAGTCAGACTTCTACCTACGGTTGCTCCATCACAATAGAAGCTACTTCCCTTTCCTTCCTTCCATGTGACTACATGGGTTCTTGGACATATTCTAGAAGTTGCTGTCTACCAAGTAGGACAAGAAACATAAGTAAGCTATTAATTGTTTTAATTTATAAAAAGTTGTGCTGGCAATAAGTGCTGGAAACTTTGATTTGAGGATGTTCACTAGTACGACGTATACGTAGCATATTCAACTTAATCAGGATACGATAGTTTGTTTTTATATTCTGTTAGCTTGCACTGACTTAGTTTTTTTCATGTGAACCATATTTTTTTTAAATGTTGAACTTGTAAAAATACAAATTAATTGAATACCATGAAGAAGCCACATTGGGACATCACAAATTAGAAGAAATACCACCAGGTTTACAACTGAAGGCTTTCACACCTTTCTCCTCGAACCCAATAAAAGGACTTTTGGGTTTAGGGATCTTTGGTTCTGACTAGCTTGCTGAATCTAGAGCGATTTTTCTCAGTTTGGTTTGTAACTCTACCAAACTCAGCATTTTTAGCCCTTCTTGGGCTAATTAGACCAAGATCTACGGTTTAACGTGGATTCAGAACCACCAACAAACATCCATGTTACCGCGAGGAATCGAACTTGAAGCCTGTGATACCAATGGCCCCAGAGCTAGCCAATTGACCAGCAGGCCACGCAATTTTCCTAAGTTTGGAATCTCAACATGCTATCAATCAGTCCACTCCAGGCTCTAATTTGTAAAAAGTTGAGTTGTGATTTCTATTATCACTATAAATCATTATGTTTTTCATTAATTATTCATAATTTTAAAATTAATAATTGAAGCCAAGTCCTTAAAATTTTTTTTAGTTAATTAAAACATTGCTATGTAACATTCATACTCTTAAGGCATCATAAATCTTGCTGTTCTTCTGATATTGTTAACAATAGTCTATTTTAATTCTGTTAGATTGCGTTTACTTATTTTTTTCCCTGTGAACCATATTTTTTTAATGTTAAAAATTATAAAAATACAAATTAATTGAATTAGTTCCTCTTTTACAAACAAAAAAAGTATTTCCTGCACTTTTCTAAACTATCCTTTTCATTTTTATGCTACTCTAGAGTATTTTGAAATTCCCTTTTTATTTCTTTTTTTCTTCGTGAATTACAACTTTACTTGAGGCACAGAATTATAAAAAGCCAATTAAACTGAATTAATTTATCTATTAAAAATAAAAAGGGACCTTTTGGATTCAAGGCATTGTACAAATAATGCCCAACGCATTAATCATTTAATGTTATTGATGCCCAATAAACCATTAATTTCCAAAATTTGTCCATGGGGATATGCGTGTTGTAAAGGAATTTTTCATTCGCTAGATGGAAAGCCTATGGGAGCCTTTCTAATTTTTCACGCAGCCACTTAAACAGACTTACGCCAATTAAGTCAAGTATGGGAGTGACTAATATATGTCCGTTCGTTGCATAATAAAAAAGACAGATATACACTAAGATAGTTAAATGTATTTTAATCTTTTTTTTTAGGGCAACACAATTATATTTTGTATATGTGTGCTTTGATCCATAGCTAATTCCTCATTAGACATTAAATATTTCTTTAATCAATAGCTACAAAAAAAGTTGCAAATTGTTTTGAGTCAGCAAATCATTTATATTTAAAACTAACCCAATTTCATTAATTTAAAAAAAAAAGAACTAATTCATAGTTATGGGATGCAATAAAAAGTTAAGACATGATGTATTTGGTGAAAGAAGTGATTCATGTGTTTTAATTAACCTTCACTCCCTAATTACGCAGTTCAATTTTCTTAAGCGTTGATTTTTTTCCAAAATAGAGCATACCATATATCTTGACGAAAATAAAACCAATGGGGCAGGCAGTAATAATTTCAACTCTTTGACGTGAATCAATCGATAAACACGCAAAGGAATCATGAATAGAATATGTTTTTTTAATTATAAAATGAACTCAACATGAAATGTTACTTTTAATTACAATATAACTATATAATTACAGTATAACATTTTGGAAAAAGCAGATCAATTGCATCTGAATGCTCTTTCTTAAAATGGTTACTTTCCTTCTTCCCTCATTGCTCTGAACTGACATCTTAAAAGCAGTACCCTTTTAACTACTAAATAGGATCTATGACTATGCAATTGAAAGGGATTTTTTTTTGTATTTAGTGAAAAGGGTGATTCGTGTATTACAATTAAAATTCTCTCCCTAAAGACGTAGTTCTATTTTTTAAGAATTGATTTTATTATTTTTTTTCTTCAAATTAGGTCATAATATATGGGGCGTATATATAATAGGGCATACTTACTTAACGAAAAGGACACCACTTATGAAGGTTCTAATAGTATTGACATTTTGACATGAACCATAGATATGCAATATAACTGTATAGCATTTTAGAAAATATAGATCAATTGTATGATAATGCTCTTTCGTAAGGTGATTACTTTTATCCTTCCCTCATTGCTCTGAACTAACATCTTAAAAGCAGGAATCCTTTAACTACTAAGTAACGATGCATGGTTATGAAAATTGAAAAGCATTTTTTTCGATAGCAAGATTGGAACAATAACTGGAGAACTCATAGATCAAGCATTTTTTTTTAAATATGAAATTACTACTGTGCCCAAAAAGTAAGAACAATTATTTTTTTTCAAAAACTCTTGATTTATTCTGCCAAATTTATTTCGTTGCCTTCAAAGTAATCCCTTCTGGACACAACCCACTTATGCCAACTTTTTTTCCAATCCTCACTGTATGCTAAAAAGTCATAGGCGCGGATAGCCTTCAAAGCACGCGGCGATTCAAGTTGAATCTCATCAGTCGATTCAAAACGATGTCCCCGAAGTGGTCTTTTGAGTTTAGGGAATAGCCAGAAGTCGCGCAGTGTGAATACAGTGGTTGTGGAACGATATGGGTTTCATTTTTCAAAGTCACGAATAAATCAAGGCAGTGTGAGCTGGTGCATTCAGTGTTTTCGGTACCAATCGAGATTTCACGTTTTTGAGGCCCAAAATGGAATTGGCCGATCCTTTTAGAATTCGAACATCAGCAGCAAGGTCTCTAACTGTAAATCAATGATTTGCAAACACCGACTCTTTAATTTTTTGGACGTGAGCTTCGTCGGTTGAGGTTGATGGTAGACCAGAGGGCTGTTCGTCTTCAACGCGTTGTCTACCGTCTTTGAACTGTTTGTACCACTTCTAAACCTTTCTTTCCGATATAGGAATGCTCACCGAATACCTTCTGCAACATTCTATACGTTTCCGCAAGCAAAATTTAATGCAAATTTTTTGCTCAATTAATTCAGACATTTCAAAAGTTGCCGGAATCAGTTTTAGCGTCTCACAAAGCCAAGCGTAACTCAAACACTAATGAATATTTTGACGTCAAATTTCATTCAGATGTCAAGGACAGTGCCAGCAACCTAAAAAAAAATTAAATTCCATAAGCCCCGGGAATTTTAAATTGAAAATCGGCCTTACGTTTTGGACACAGTAGTACATCTGAAAATCGTTTCGGGAGGTATTATCTCTTCCACTCCCTCAGTCGTGTGTAGTAAAGTCTTATTGGCAGGACTATTTTAACAATTGAATTGGGCATTGGGCTATGCAACTGAAACGGTCTCTTGAATTTGTATACGTTATGCATTTTTTATTAAAATTCAGGCCATTCTTTTTGAAGAAGGCCTTAAGTTGAGGGGTCTTCAATGAATGATTAAAATATTAAATGGTAAAAGGCCACTGCTTAGTGAAGTACAAAGTAATTAAATGGGTCTGGGCTATGCAACTGTAAAGGGTCCCTTACATATATATAAGTTATGAATTTTTTTATTAAAATACAGACAATTGTTTTTGAACAAGGCCTTAAGTTGAGGGGTCTCCAATGAAGGTCTAAAAAGGTCACTGCTTAGTGGAGTATAAGGCAATTGAATTTCCATAAATTATCAGAAATTATCTAATGTTTAGTATTCATGAATGAGTATTTCTAAAAAATTGAAAAATGGTTGATATTTATTTAAAATTTTTTTATTTGTATAATTGTTTTAAATGTTACTCTTCCGATAATGATAAACTCTTTTTTTCTGAATTTAAGTAAAATAACCCCAAAGAAAAAGAGAGGCGTTCTGTTTTAATATTAAATTATTCTTCATTTATATGCATGGGAATTTATACAAACACAGTAAAACAAAGACAAACAAAAAAGTGCCAACATAGATTTACTGTCTCTTAAATCACCTTCCTCAATTTAAAAATGTTATCAAAGTCTAACACTCCGGCCAAACAAAATTATATTTTCGCCCTTCATATCGTCTTTGTTTTCAAACCTACCTCAGCGGGAAAAATCCATAAGTAGTAGAGTTTTCTAAATCTTTTTCTGGAGTTGAATGGATTTGTGAAGCGTGTAAAGCATACGCCAAAACACCTGCCTCTTCATCGATTTCAATTATTGATTTGAAGGCCGCAAGTGCCCAGCTCTTATTTCACGTCATTTATCTCTTCTTGTGTCTACTGGTGCTAATTGAATAAAAGATTATAAAGTCTCGAAAGCAAAAGCGCGCCGAGAATTCTCAAGAATCGATTCAATTTCGAGTCTTGGAATTCCGAGATTACCTGTGTGAAAAGCGAAATGGGATTCCAATTCTCGGGAGGTAACATATTACTGAATGTAAAATTAGTTTACCTCGATTCTCTCGAAGTCGATATTTGTTCTGACGACCCTTTGGTTCAGGGGTAGCGGGGGCCGGAAATTATTCCCAAGGGGTGCTTTTGGGTTATTTTGAGCCCCTTGCATTAACTTCCGCAGAATGTAGAGCTGCAAACAGAGAGAGAGAGAGAGAGAAAAGGAATTAGACACTGGCATTTCTTAATCATACAGAGTAAATGGGGACTTGCACAGTTTCGCAGTTATTACTACAACTGCAAATTATCAATGCATTGCTTGTCGTTGTAATTAATGGTTTGAGAGAGCTTGAATTTGTAATTAATCTGAGAGTTAAGGAGGGATTCGTACCTGTTGCTTGGTAATGAAAATCGGTCGATTCATCACAATCCACGTGACTGTTTCTTGACAACCAGGCATGGTTAAAGATCCATCGTAAGTCATGAAGAAGTGAGTATCCGGTAATAAATCATACACCGAGAGATGTTGCAAACGGGCTTCTTGACCTGAAATTACATTCATTATTTTACGATAATGAAATATCAAACATTTTAAATAATAAAAAAAATTCACGAAATCATCATTCTTATATGTGTAATTCCATTAGCAAATGACAAGGCATAACTTTACATAGACTACACTAAAAATGGCATAATTATTCAAAGCATTTTGCTACCCATTTTGAATATTATACATAATTTTGTTTCCTTTGGAATATCAATAAGGATCATATTAATTCTTTCAGAATATGCAGGTACAACAGCTAAAATATTTATACTTGATGATTGGAATTATTTGATATTTGATTGAACATAAATATTAACTCATTCCACTCATCAGATTTATACCAAGAAAAATAAACTAAACGTGAATAAACTTTTTATATAAACCTAAATATAATAATAAAAAAATCGATAACCATCGATCGCAACTAATCGATTGCTACCCATTTGAAATATTATACATAATTTTGTTTTCTCTGGAATATCAAGATCATATTAATTCTTTCAAAATATGCAGGAACAAGAGCTAAAATATGTACCCATGATGATTGGAATTATGTTATATTTGATTGAACATAAATATTAAATCATTACAATCATCATATTTATACCAATAAATATAAACTAAACGTAAATAGGTTTTTATTTAAACTTAAATATAATAATAATGAAGCTAAAATATAATTTAAAACATAAATGGTATAAATTAATATATATAAATAAATATTTTTCTTTTAGAATATACAGGAAAATGAACTAAAACAAGTATTCATCCTGATGTTTGGAAATTTTTTATATTTCATTGAAATAAACGATGAATTCCTAAACATTATTACTACAGAAGTTATAAATATATTATCTACAGTTACTACTTCTTATTTATAATTTAGAAAGTTATAAATAAGAAGTTATGTAGGCAATATAAATGTTATATTGCCTAAATGTTTTATTACATGCTTAATATAACGAAATGAACTAATAAATATTGAATTGTAAAATATTTAAAGATCTAATATTTTTTTTTTAAATTTTATTCTGAATACGAATGAAAATTTTTCTTTATTTCAATTCCATATGTTATTTTTATACTGTGATAGTACACTATCAAATGATATGTTTTGCATTTTTTTATTCATGATATATGTAAATGTTAACATTTTATCTTTATTTAACTAAGCTAAAAAGGAGAATTTAATCTATTGAGGTGATGGTGGTAAAAAGTCTTGATGTTTTATGAATGCTTGTAACTTATGATGCTAATAAAAATTCTCATTAAAGTTTCTTGGTTCAAATGTTTCTTTTGATATTTTACAGTATACTTAATACGAATGAAGCATTAAATTTTTCAAAAATAGTTTTTGACGATTACATTTTATTTAGCTTTAAACAGATTTTAATCCTAAATTAAAATATGTTTCTTTCTTATTTGTAAAATCTTTTTTAGGGAAATAATATCAAACGAAAAATGTAATCGATTTGCATCTCAGACATCGCCCATCTGAGATTAATAAAACCAAAGAATATATTGAGCTAAAATTGCAAAATAATTGAGTATGTAAATTGCTTCAGTGGAATAAAGATTATATTGATCATGAAGTAATGGAAATTGAATTCTATAAAGTTTCACATTTTTAACGTTGTATCTATAACTGAAATTATTATAAAATTGCGTTGTAAAATGTAAGTCAAATCCTGCCAGTTGTTTGTGCGCTGTATGATACGAGTAACTTACAGTATAGATAGGAAAAAGAATTCTTATCAATCGAAATAAATTATTTTGGCTCAAGCAGTTCTAAGGTTATTTTAATTAAATAAAATATATCTTTCCTTTTGAAAAAGAAATGTGCTCTGCATAAAAAAAGAAACGAAAACTTGAAATCGTTCTTTAACTCAGAAAAAAATCTGAAGAAATTTTAATTTAAACTTAAAACACCATCCTGAAACTTTTGAAAACGCCATTTTCATTTTTGAACGGTAGAATTTCAATTTTTAATATATATTTTTAAACAGTTGATTAAATCTTTATAACTAATATTTCGTTTTTTATATATATATAAAAAAAAAAAAAAAAAACAGACAGTTGGAGTCAATACAAATTGCTGAAGAAAGAATTTCCTTTTTGTTTAATTTTATACTTAAATTAACGAAATTTTAATTCGAAATGAAATTCGAGTCAGGATAAAAAAAAAAAAAAAGGTAAAGACATTTTACGTCATGTTTTTCTTAGATACCGTCTACATGGGATTAAATGCGTGGGAGTGATGTAATCAGAAACTTAACTTCTATAAATTAAAAAAAATAATTTATAAATATCTACCCACTCTATTAAGATTTAAATAAATTTCAACAGCTAAATAATTAGCCTTTTCAAACAATTATGTATTCAATTTTAATTTTAATAACAGCTTGTAATATTGTTAACACGAATTTTCATTTTATGTAATAAGGTAAAGAATTTTTAAAAGTATAAAATTCTTAAGGTAAAGAATTTTAGACTTTTGAAATTTCCAAGTCTCTGAAATAATGCTTTGTTGAAGATTTGGGAAGAAAAGTACTCATCAATTTTTAATATAAATTTTTAAATAGTTGATTAAATCCTTATAACTAATATTTCATTTTTTATAATACAAAAAAAATAATAATAATAATAAAAATAAATAAAAAATTAAAAAAAAATTAAATTAAATTAAAAAAAAAACAGACAGTTGGAGTTAATGCAAATTGATGAAGAAAGAATTTTATTTTTGTTTAATTTTATATTTAAATTAACGAAATTTTAATTCCAAATGAAATTCGAGTTAGGATAAAAAAAAAGGTAAAGCCTTTTTGCGCCATGCTTTTCTTAGATAACTTCTACATGGGATTAAATGAGTGGGAGTGATGTAATCAGAACCTTAACTTCTATAAATTAAAAAAAAAAATTTTTAATATCCAACCGCTCTATTAAGATTTAAATAAATTTCAACAACTAAATAATTAGCATTTTCAAACAATTATGTATTCAATTTTAATTTTAACAGCAGCTTGTAATATTGTTACCAAGAAGTTTAATTTTATGTACTACTGTGCCCCAAAAGTATGACAAATTATTGTTTATTTCAAAAACTCTTTATTTATTCTTCCAAGTTTATTTCATGGCCTTCAAAGTAATCCCCTCCAGATACAATGCACTTATGCCAACTTTTTTTCCAAACCTCAATGCATGTTAAAAAGTCATTGGCTGGGACGGCCTTCAAAGCGCGCGGCGATTCACGTTAAATCTATTCAATTGGGTCAAAACGGTGTCCCCAGAGTGGTCTTTTGTGTTTAGGGAATAGCCAGAAGTCGCACGGTGTGAATACGGTGGTTGTGGAACGATATGGGTTTTAATTTTGGCACAAAAGTCATGAAGAATCAATGCAGTGTGAGCTGGCGCATGCAGTGTTTTCGGTACCAATCAAGATTTAATGCGTTTTAGGCACAAAATGGAATTGGCCGATCCTTTTAAAATTACATCATCAGCAAGGTCTCTAATTGTAAATCGATGGTTTGTAAGCACCAAATCTTTAATTTTTTGGACGTGAGTTTCGTCGGTTGAGGTTGATGGTCGACCAGAGGGCTCTTCTTCTTCAACGCGTTCTCTGCCTTCTTTGAACTGTTTATACCACTTCTAAGGATTTCTTTTCGATATAGGAATGCTCACCGAATGCCTTCTGCAACATTCTATACGTTTCCGCAAACAAAATTGAATGCAAGTTCTTTGCTCAATTAATTCAGACATTTCAAAAATCGCCTGAATCAGTTTTAGCGTCTCACAAAGCCAAGCGTAACTTGCACACTAATGAATAAAATTCGTGAAATTTCAAACAGACGTTAAGGACAGTGCCAGCAACCTGAAAACAAAAATTAAAATTCCACAAGCCCTGGGAATTTTAAATTGAAAATTGGTCTTACTTTTTGGACACAGTAGTATTAAGGTAAAGAATTTTAAAAGTCTAAAATTCTTAAAGTAAAGAATTTTAGACTTTTGAAATTTCCAAGTCTCTGAAATAATGTTTTGTTGAAGATTTGGGAAGAAAAGTACTTACCTCGGTAAACTATTCTATGCAGCTGGCTCGTAAGAACTCTTAGTTCAGGATTTGATAAATCACCCATCTATAAAAATTTAATTCAATATCATATGCACATTGTAAGTAAAATAGTCTATGAATCTTTGGTTTTTGTTTAAGGAAAACAAAAGGTATTCTGCTACTTGCATCTTTTGAAAAAAAAATTGAAAATCTTATTTATATATAAGGGATGTTTTAAATTTAATAAAATAAGTCAGACTTTAACTTGTTTTACATGTTCTTGCTATTGTTGATTGAGAATATTACAATCTATGAGGAAATAGAAATTTCATGGATAGCGCATTTCTACTTATAAAACTGTAATCAGGAATTTTAATTAAATGCAGTTTTTAAGGTAAAGGATATTAGACAATTTCAACTTGTATATATACTTGTATACAATTTCAACTTGTATATATACTTTTATTCAATTTCAACTTGTATATATACTTGTATACAATTGCAACTTGTATACTCGTATATTGTACTTGTATATCTCCGAAATATAGTTTTTCGCGAATTTTATGAGAAAAGCAATGATACACTATTCTATGCAATTGGCTCATTTATCAATTATTTAAAATAAGGAATTTTATATCAAATATCTATAAATAAGGAATTAATTTATTTATCAGTTACTTAAGATGAGAAAAAAGTAAATGTTAAATATTTATATGAAGAAATGTTATTTTCACAATAACGTTGGTTTTTGCATTGATATATATATATTTTTTTCAGTTTCTGAGCTAAAAATTGTAAAATTTTTTATTCTGAATTTGCAGTTTGTAAAAATTAATTATTTGTTTGTTAATTTTTTAGTGTATTTTTATTTGATTTTTAGTTTTAATGATTACAGCTCTAACTAAAAAAAATTATTTCTAAAAGTATTTCTTATGATCAGAAATTATTTTTATATGAATTTATTGCATTAAATAATCATGATTGGCAGCTTGTATAGAGTAACGCAGAATTATTGACATGTTTTTTCCTCTCATATTTTTCCGGAAATTTTTGATTAATTCCTATTCCTATTCTCCAATACCGGAAATGTTACTCAATGTACTGGAATTAGATATCACATGCAATTTCTGCTATCACAAATGAAAATCTATTGATAATGGAATAAATGCCCCACTGGATCATTAAATATAAATATGCATTTAAGCCAATCATTTAATCTTAGTATTAGTTCTTCAAATTGAACTAATTTATTTTTTAAACTAAATGCTTTTAACAACTTTTGAAAGTAGCATCTTATAACTTTAAAAATTATATTATTTATATGATTTAATTTCCTTACTAAATATTTTATGCTAAAATTGTAAAATTCGTATTTAGCAAGAAGATAAAAAAAAATTTTAACTAATTCTGCAATGACCTAAAGGGTGAAATTGACTAAATGTTTAAATTAAATTTGTAATAACATGATAAAAATAAGAAAACTAAAAAAAAAAAAATAAGAAGAAATTAGGTTATTTTTTTTCTTGTAATAATAGATTGGGAAATAATCTTTAAGCATTTAAAATGCTTAGTAATATTTGATTTCAAAGTATTTGCAAAATGCTTAGTAATATTTGATTTCAAAGTATTTGCAAAATGCTTAGTAATATTTGATTTCAAAGTATTTGCAAAATGCTTAGTAATTACCATAGAAAACATTTATATTTAAAATTTATTAAGAAATTTAATACAGTACGGACTGATTTTTTGATCGGATATCACGTCATTATTGATGTACCTCATAATAGGCTAATAATTCAAAAATTAGTATAATGTTTTTGGCATTGTTGAGAGCTATGTATAAATGATTTCTTTATATTGATTAAATTACCAATAATCTACAATTATTGTTTTCT
>BPLQ01013137.1:53958-63997 GCA_021605075.1 Caerostris darwini
CTACAATTATTGTTTTCTACGAAGTGAATGAGAAAACAATAATTGTATATTATTGTTTTCTACGAAATTAATAAGAAAAAATTTTTAAATTTTTTTTTTTAAGTTGAAAGTATTAATAAATCAAAATTTTGAAGCAAAAAACTTATAAATCTGTGTTTAAATTATACGAAAAAGTGTTCTTTGAAATATTCTATACAAAATTATTACTCACTTGAAGAAGTACTGCTATAGCAACTACACCTTCACTTCGTCTCATAGCAAGAGCCTCAGAAATATTGTTATAAAGATCAGAATTATATCCAAGTATCTGCAACTGAAATTGAGGATAAATAATTTCACTCAGTTAAAAAGTATGTGTGCATTGAATTCATCTATCATTATCACTGTAACAAAATATTCAATGCTTTTATGATAGTCTAAATGCAATTGTATTATCAATTATTATTGTGAAAACTTAAACTAATTTTAAATGATTGTCTGAAAAAATAATAATCTAATTTTTTTAAAATTGCTTTACTATCTTTATAAAAAATCTAATGATGCACAATAGAAATTAGATGTTATAAAATCTTGAGAAAAATATTTGTACCAAATAAAAAAAATGTAAACACCTTTAAAATAAAAATCAATTAATAATGTTGTTAATAAACGATATTACATTATTAATTAATAATATTAGACGGTTTGTGAAGAATTTATAAGGTCAATAATATTTTTGAAAAATTAACTCTTATATATTTTACAAATTTGTTTATGTTTGAAAACATATTTTGTAAAATTATAATTACAAAAATATGATTCCTTTGATGTTAGCCATATTATCTTTTGTGTGATATTGATTGGGAGTAATGCTCATAACTACAGTAAATATATTTAAAATTATCTAATGATTTATGTAATAAAAATATAACATTTCTAAAAAATTTTTAATTCATTTTTCTTGTTGGTTAAACAATATGCTTAAAAATTGTCTTTGAACTGTTAGAATACTTTTATAGCATACAATATTGAAAAAGGATTCTTTCTCAGAAGTATTCGTCAAAGTTTATCATTCAGTTAACTTTACAAATTAGGAAGAATAGATAACTGAAGTTTAAATTTTGAAAAAAGTAACTAACGATAATTTGTATGAGAGTGCTTTATAAATTTATGTTTGGGTAACTTATAGAAATTTCTGATTAATGAAAACAAATTGATGAAACAAATTAAGTAAATTTAATTAATTCACTTTTTTATTTTTTTTTTTCAATTGCAGATAATTAAAAGCCTAAAGTAACCATTTGAAATGTTAAGTATGTAGTATTTTAAAAATATAATTGCATTTTTATAATTTTATAAAGCTCTAAAAGTATATCTAAATTACAATGAATGGTCATATTAATAAAAGGATATGCATACATTATATCTGTGAAAAGCCCTGGAGTTTCACTTTCAGACTACCAGATATTCATTATGTTAATGAAAATTTTACTTAAATCCAAAAACTTAATTAAAAAAATTAGTTAAATTAAAAAATTAATAATAGAATTTTTATTGAAATTACTTGAAACTAACTCATAGTGATTTAAAGCAAATTAAATCTTTGGAGATTTTCATAAAAATGGTTCAAAAACTGGAGGGTATTTTTTGAATTATTTTATTGTTATTTAACCTCATTCTTATTTAATTGTATATGAAGAGCTGTTGCCTTAATATTGTACGATGTATATTACCTCTACCAATGTTTCATAAATGCACTGCCATAGTTGAAAAAGTTAGTGCAAAATTTGGCAGAGGCGAGAATTTTCTAAGACAAAAGCAGGAGGGGAAAAAGAACAAAAAGGAATTTTAAAAACAACAATGTTAACTGGTAAAGTCCTCTAGCGTTAGAGAGAAAATATAAATTAAAATAAAAGTGCTAAACGTCCCTTAATAGCCAAATACCAAATAATTAGGATAAATTACTTTCTAATTGACTATGATAATATTCTGCATAAATTAAATCAGATGCTTTTTGTTAAATGAAAATGATTCAATAATAATTATCTATTCTTCTAAATAAATGTTCAAGAAGAAGAATCCATTTGATCTTCCAACATAATTTTGTCATTTAGTAATAATTACCATAAAACTAGCGGATTCATTTTCAAAATAGCCAGAGGTGAGTTTAAATTTCAGCGACAATTGCCATTTACATACTTACGCATGTTATTTTCTGAAAATTTAAAGTATTTTGCTCTTTTTTGAAAATCTTCTCATTCTCACAGATAGATCACTCGATACTAAACTTACTACAGTTATTAATATTTATCAATATTTCAAATAAATATTGCTTATAAATATTTATAATTTAAAATTACTAGAATGAAATTGGGGATGAGTCAAGGACATAGACATGTAGCATATATTTTTTCTTCTTATTTATTTCTCTCTTTTCAATTTTTCCTAAATTCTTTCGTATTTCAGCCCTGTATCCATTAGTGGTGGAATAATTTGTCGTCAGGAGTTCTTGTAATGATATACGACTTCTGTCAGTACCAGAACTGGCAAGAAGTCTACATACAATATGCATTAGATTCACCCACAATTCATCAGAGTACGCTCCTCTGGCATCTTAAGCCGAAGAATGCTCAATTACATCGAAATTGAAAGAAGAGAGGGAGGAAAGGCCCTCCCATAAACTACAAACACAAGTATCGAGCGAAAGAAGAAATGAGAATTACTTGGGAGGAAGGGAAAGCTTTCGTTGGGGATATGTATTGGCGGAGAGATGCATCTGAATAAAAAGGATGGATCAGTCGTGATGCTTTTAAAAAGAGGAAGTTTTGCAACAATTTTAACGGATAAAACTGAATGCTTTTGTCCCTAAACTAATTTTTTTCTTTTTAGAAAAGGAAGTGTTGGAAAAATCAAGCATTTCAAAAAAGTGGAAAAAGAAATAAAAAAATTCACTTTTTTCAAGGTGACGTCTAGAGGCAATTTATGATTTTAATAGATATTTAAAACTATTAATTATAAGGAACTATTAATGATAACTTAAAAAGAGGAAGTTTTGCAACAGTTTTAACGGATAAAATTGAATGCTTTTGTCTCTAAACTAATTTTTTTTGTATAGAAAAGGAAGTGTTGGAAAAATTAAGCATTTCAAAAAAGTTGAAAAAGAAATAAAAAATTTCACTTTTTCCAAGGTGACGTACTGTATAGAGGCAATTTATGATTTTCATAGATATTTAAAACTATTAATGATACTCAATTTAATAATTAAATTTAGTTAAGTTTGATTATTTAAAAGATTGTTGCGTTCTATAATGTTTATAGTAGGATTAAAGCGACTTGATAGAGCCAGTAATAAAATAATGTCTCGCATGAATATTTGTAACATTATTTTAAACTTCAATTGTTTCACTTTTTTCAAAGTGGCGTATAGAGGCAATTTATGATTTTAATAGATATTTAAAACTATTGATGATACTTAATTTAAGAATTAAATTTAAAAATAAAATAGAGATTTTCATTTTGGAATTGAACGAAATATTATCAGGGAATATTTAATAGTATTTGCTTTATAGAATCACACGATTAGTTTGTTTCACAAGAACACTATTTATAATAAGATTAAAGCTCTTTAATAGAACCAGTAATAAATGGATGGCTTACAAGAGTATTTGTAACATTTTTTTACATCTCTATTTCATCCTTTATGCAATAAAAATATTATTTAGAATATACTTAAAAATATTATTTATTTGGCAGAAAAGAAACGGAAATATTAAAGTAATAAAATGATGTCGCACATGAGTATTTGTAACATTTTTTAAACTTCAGTTAATTCATTTTTTTTTACAATAAAAATATTATTTAGAAAATACTTAAAAATATTATTTATTAGACATAAAAGAAACTGAAATATTTAATTTGTGGAATATTTCTTACCTAACAAGAATTGGTACAAAGAAAATTTAACTAATTATATAATTTGCAAATTTACTAATTAAAAGAATCAATGGGTAGAACTGTTATAAGAAAGCAGCCTTCAAAATTTGTGGATTTCACTGTTCTTGAAAGCGAATGATACATTTTAACCGAATTCTTGCACTACACATTAAAACAAGGTTTTTTGTGAATACTTTTTATGAAATCTTATATTCAATGAATATTTTGAATAATTTATTAATTAATATATTTTATAATCTAGGACAGGGGTCTCCAAACTACGGCCCACGGGTCAAATTCGGCCCGCCAGTGTCACCAATCCGGCCCGCGACAGCGAATAGCTTACTGTTGCTATAATAATTTGGATAAAAAAACACATTAAAACACTAGAAATTATAGATAATAGCAGAAAAATTAAAACGGTTTTGGCCCTTGATACTTAATGGAGTAAGCAGTATGGCAATAAGGCTGGAAAGTTTGGAGACCCCTGATCTAGGATATAATATATCTGAATGACCTAAGCTAACGAAAATTTATTATTTAACATTTTATTTATTTCATTTGTTTTCGAACACGTTGAAGATATTTTTCTAAATAAATTCTCCGAAAAGTTTGTTAGATGGATTATTTAAACTGCATTTAAAAGTTGAATTCTGAAATATTTCTCTTTTACAATTTGTTATGGTCTGGGAATAATACACATAGCATTAGTGGACTGTAAACACAACTCCTTTATTCCAAAACCAAACTCACACTGCCGGGGTTACATTTCTCTCTCTCTCTCTCCAGCTCACCCCACCCTGACAGGATGTTTACATTATCGGGCTCTGACTTCCCCTATGCATGTGGAGCTATTCATCCATGAGGCAACACCATTAAATTTGCAATTAACATGCAAGTAGTTACAATTATTTTCACAAGTATATTCTTATCGAAATGTTTTTGACGAACAGTAGATCTCCATTGGAATTCCAAAATATTCCATTCACAATTCTAAACGGTAGTTTAAAAATATTTCTCTCTACTTTTATCGAAATGCATTCTTTAGAATTTATACTTACTCCTTGTTCACGTTGCATTATAAATACCTGAAGCATTATTGTAATTCGACACTACATCCCCAAGCAACAATCCCATACCTCAAAAGATGAATGTTTTAAATAATTTATTTTCTTCCAGACTTCATCCAGGATTAAAGTATGAAAAAAAAAAACAATTTCTGAGTAAAGTTTTCGTATTATTTTATAAATCGAAATTACAAAAAAGAAACGCATTTTTATTCAATATTTTTCATCAAAGAAATTAAAAAAAAAAAAAAAAAGAAACAAACAGACACAAACCAGAAAATATATACCGTTTAAATAAGGAAAAATGATGAGTTTAACATAGTTGGAAATTTGTAAAAGAACGACCCCAGAACTCTAATTGAATTTTTAATTTTTAATTTTAAAGATGAGAAAAATTATTATGTGCTCTATTTTTAAACTTTAAATAAATTTTATTGAAAAAATGAACCTATATAATTTATAAACCTTATCATTTTGAACAGTGACGAAATTGTGATTCATTTTTTTTTCTTTTTCAATTTTATTCCCAGAAACGAGAATTTTTAACTTGCGGTAAGTACAACGAGAAGTAAGGGGAATTAATATATTCATAGAAAATTAAAAATATCAGCTTTAAAAACCAGTTTGATTATTGAAATACATTCTGAAAAGGAAAAGAATAAAGCAGAATTATAAAACATGGTTTAATTTTTGGGTTAGAAATGCAAAATAGGATATTTAATTTTTCATAAATTTAAGGTAATCTTGAGGTCTGTTAAAAGAAAATGAAAAAAACTGCAATGCAGTGTTTATATCTTCATCCATTAAATATCATGCATAATGTATTTAATAAAAGTAAATTTACTTAAATGAAATAAAATAAAATTTCTTCACTTACTTCAGCAGGAAATGCATATCCAGAGAGAGTATGCTCTGATCCTTTGTCATCAGTTCTGCCATAATGAAGATGAATTTCCTCAAAGCGATATTTGTAAGACAGAGGTCCTTCCGTTATATTCACAACGCTTTCAAGATCCAAATTTTCCGATCGAAATATGATACTATGTCCTGTATTCATGATTGTCCCGCTTACCTGAAAAAAATGGTAATAAAATGAAATATTTCATCTCAAAATTATAGTCATTCATAAATCATTAATGACTACAAAGATCTGATTTTTTCTTATATAACCGAAAAATGGTTTTATTTGCACTTTTGGTAATGTGATTGAAGTGAGTTAAACTTTAGAGGTATGCAAAAAGTTCAATCCAATGAAGACCTTAAAAAAATTGTTTTCTATCCCTGTAATAAATTCACTGGGTAGGCTACGTTATTAATAAAAAATTCGCATTTGTATATGTTACATGCTATTATATTATATGTTACATGCATTCGTTATGTATATGTTACATGTATTCGTTCAATATGTGTAATATGTATTTTTTATGTATATGTTACATGTATTCATTATACATTTTATTAATATTGTACTCTAAGCATGTTATTAATAAAAATACATTCAACTCATATATAGTTTCTATTGTTATAAATACATTCATAATATTAATTTACTTCAAACGTAAGTAAGCTATAAATAAGTTTATAAAATGAGAAAGATGATGTGGTTTCGGTTTGTCATCCTACGGTCATTTTGTGCACACATTAGACTGATTATTAATTAATATATTATATATACACATACTGTACACCTTAATTTTCACATAAAAATGTATTAAATTTCAATTTTTGAAGTAATATTTTTAAACAAAACTAATATACATACGAACATTTATTTTGTATTTTATTTTAATTAAAACAAATAGATAGTTCACATGCGTAGAACAAAAAAAAATCACATCAACTGTCTATCTAACAGTATAAAAAATGTTCATTCAGTCAAAAAACATGATTTACAACTAACGCTTAATTGGATAGTTTTTGGTTTTTAAAATAACTTGTAGTCTTCGTAGCATGGATTCTACCAGTTTTGATTTGGTTTTGTTTGTCGCTCTACGGCCATTTTTTTGCATACTTTAGGCTAATTAAACCGGGACTTAGAGTTTAACGTGGATTCCGAACCACTAACAAACACCCATGCCATCGCCAGGGTTCGAATCTCAAGATTGTGGTGCCAAAAGCCAGAGCGCTAACCAATTGGCCATCATGAGGAAAGACGACTTGATGTGGAAAGATGACTCGGCTATTACTAAATCCTTATTTTTCTGTATTTGGAATGGCGTATACAATTTTTGATTAACGTTTGTTAATATATATTAACACATGATTAAAATGGCAAAATAGATTTGAAGAGTGCAGTTTGATAATAAGTTCAATGATAATCAATAAAAAAAATAATAAAAATTAATTAGTTTATAATCTTAGATTAATACCCATAAATGAATGAAAATGTGATTGAAGTGATAAAATCGATACATTAAGTGAAAATATTTCAATTAATACTCAGATAAATAGTAAGAAGTACTGTGATATATAATAAGCTGATAAAAATTGATAAATATACAAGTTAAATTGTAAAATGTAAAAATTCGAAAAAAGATAAAACATTACAATCAAATAAGGAAAAGAAAAACGTTTTTCCAAGTACAGACAGACAAAAAAAACGACGAACTTCCTAGGTACTATTACTTTATTGCTAGCCAAATGATAAGATGCATTCTAGTCTTCTTGAAAATGTTAGCTCCATAAAGTTACTGTACCTCTCTTGAGAATTTAACTTTATATAACTAAAAAGAAGTCCCCTGGTTTATATGTTTTTCAAGAAATCAGATAGTAAAGAAAACTCCATCGTACACTCGTGCAATCTATTTTGTTTTAACTGGATTTCCTAAACATTTTTAAAAACAAGCAGAATTATTCAAATAAATTTGCGTAAAATCAATTGGCATAAAACAATAATGGTAAAATTAATGATAAACTGTGATTAAATCACAATTTATCAAACAAACACACACATTCTTGCAGTTTTAAGACTAAATTATAGTTCCCTCAAGAAAAAAATGTGTAATATTTATTTATATTATAAAGAAAATTGTAGGCACATTCATTCTATTTCAATTAATGAACTATTTATTTCCAAAGATAAGTTTTGGAACTCAGGATAGATTAAAGTTATAACCTTTTATATAAGTAAATAAAAAAATTTAAGAACAAATAAAGATTCTGCTGTATTAGATATTATTACTTTAATCCTAAATAAAAAGTTAGAAATATCTTTCAGCATTTTACATGAGAAATGATAATTATTAATTATAATTCATTAAAATTGTAATATAATCATTTTTTATAGGAACCCTATTTATTATTATATTGCATCTTACAAATCGGATCCCACATTCAGAAAAATTGAAAAACTATTTTTTCCCTATACTATTAAGCATCTTATTAAAAGTATATATTCCAAAAATATAGTGTTAATTTTTTTTTTAAAATTACTGCACATTTATTCTTTTTCTTCAATATACAGCTAAAATTGTTGAATCCACATAAAAATAATTTATACTTATTTAAAATCTCTGATAAAAATTTTAATGTCTTAGAAGTAGTAAAAATTGTTTTAAAACTTTACAAGTTATAATAACTTCCTTTAAAGTAGCTATCTTCTTTAGCATTTTATTAACATATCTTAAATTAACAGGTTCAAATATTATATAATCTTTAACGTATCCCAATTGAAAAAATACTGGAATATTAATATGCTATTGTTACAATTAGAGTAGATATATTTTAAAATTGAATCCTTTTAGACGATTGTACAATCACCTAAAATCAAACTTTTAATCGTTTAAATAGATTTTTAAATCTATATTTTATTGAATCCACTTTTTATGAAAGCTTATTTTAAATGATTTAATTATGATTTGATAATTAATTATAACACAAAAACCATGTAAAAAGTGTCTTTTACATTATTCCGATAAAAAAATCATCCCATCTCATACTATGAATTTATTTTAGTTGTTTACGATAAATTTGTTGCACCGATTTGTCAGAAATTGTCGAAAGTTTTGAGACACCTCAACAACACTTTTGCTTCCATCCATACTTTAGTCTTTTTATCAAAGCTTATTTTAAATTATTTAATTATTATTTGATAGTTAATTATAACTCACAAACCATGTAAAAAAAGTGTCTTTTACATTATTCCGATAAAAAGAATCATCAGATCCCATACTACTCTATTGCACCTATTTGTCAGAAATTGTCGAAAGTTTTGAAACACTTCACCAACACTTTTGCTTCTATCCATGATTTGCCCTTTTTATTAAAGCTTATTTTAAACTTTTTAATTATGATTTGATAATTAATTATAATTCACAAACCATGTAAAAAGGATTTTTTACATTATTCCGATAAAAAAATCATCAGATCAGATACTACTCTAAATTTATTAGTTGTTTACGATAAATTTGTTGCACCGATTTGTCAGAAATTGTCGAAAGTTTTGAGACACCTCAACAATACTTTTGCTTCCCTTTTACAACCGTCAGTTGTTTATTACTCAATTCACATGGATGTAAAATAAAGTCATACATGATTCGCAGAGAATTCTTTATGATGGCGTTCGAAGATTCGTAAAAATATATAATGCTCCGAAGAAATTATTCCAGAAATACTTACTCTTTTCAGAAAATAAAAACTCAAAGAAACACAGAGATTTTCTAATTTTCAAAAAATAGGAAAAAAAAATACAAAATTGAAGTAGCTATCTTCTTGAACATTTTTATTAATATATCTTAAATTAACAGGTTCGAATATTATATAACCTTAATGTATCAACAAATATGTAACACAAAAATATGTATCACAAAAACAAGTATTAAAAATGTATCACAATTTAAAATAATAGGGATAATTAATATGTTCTTTTTACAATTACAGTATAAATACTTTAAAATTGAAGACGATTGTATAATCGTCTAAAATTAAACGATTAATCGTTTAAATGGATTTTTAATACGCTATTTTATCAAATCCACTTTTTATCGAAGATTACTTTAAACGATTTAATTATAATTTGATAATTAATTATAACTTACTAATCATGTAAAAAGTGTCTTTTA